>JAVSBS010019024.1:0-14879 GCA_033124195.1 Coracias cyanogaster | reverse complement strand
TGACTGAGGGGGAGTGAGTGGGTGGGCGTGGCGTCCTTTGATATCATATCTCCATAGAGTAAATAAGGTTTTGTTAGTATATTTTTGGTAATAAACTTGTTAAATGCTCATCAATCTCCGTGGTTGCCTGCGAGCTTGTTGGGGTAGTGTCTCGCCTTACCCTCGATCCTCTTCCCTTTTGGGAGGCGGTACGGATGCTAGCGCCCGGACCGCGACATGTGAAAAGATTTAAAAATGAAAAAATAAACAGCTGTTAAGAATAGAACAATGGTTGTAGGTTGCCTGTGAGGAACTGTAAGTGGTACTTGCTCTTTATTCTGTTGATTTCACATATTGATGTCTGGATTGCATTTCTCATAATAATAGCTTTTTCACTTTTTCCACATTTGACCTATGAGAAATAGCATCTTGCTGCACATAACAATGTTTGTCCATAGAACCACAGAAAAATGAAGTTGGAAAGGACTTATGGAGGTGGTCAAGTTCAAACTTCTGCTCAAAAAAAAGTCTGCCTTCAGTTTGATTAATTTTCTTGGGACCTTATCCAGCTAAGCCCTGAAAGTGTCTGAGAATGGAAGCTCTACAAGCTCTTGGTAGCCTGTCCCAGCAATTAGCTGAATTACCTGTTCTCTTCATAAAATTGTTTTTCCTTATGTCCAACCGAAAATTCCCCTTATTGCAACTGGTGACTGTTGCTTCTTATTTTTTTACAGTGCACCTCTCAGAAATTCTCTTGATCTTCTCTGCAAGCCCTCTCTTCCTTTGGTTAGCTGACATCTTCAAGGAGATTCTCTGCCCTAGCTTTCTCTTCTTCGTGAGTTAGCTCAGCTCTTAAGCTGTCATGAGCTCCAGGCTGCTAGCCACCTTGAGAGCCCTCAGCTTGACTCCCCCCACATGTCAATGTCTATCCTGTAACTGGGTGACCAAAAATGGACATGGTATCTAGGTGCAGTTGCCAATATAACTTTTCATTTAATGTCTTTCTTTCGGAACGACCGTGGCCAGTGTTTGTCATACTTACGTAACGTTTTGCTATTTCAGTTGAAGATGTAGCCAAAAAGTAGCAAGTTTTTCTCTTCTGCGTTGTTAGGAATAGCCTGCCGGACATGTTTTTGTCTGAAAGAAGGCATCAGAATGAGCAGCCCCATAGTTTTTCATATGAGCTCCCTCTAACTGTGAAACCACAGGAGGTTTTTTTTGCCCGTTAGTAGTCCCCTCCAGATTGCTTGTGCAATTTCAGAGGGGCAGGCTGTCTCCAGGATCTCTCTCCTGCCTGGAGTCATGGTGGAAAAACCCAGATTATTTTCATGGCTGGCATGTGTGTCTGAGTTCACTGCCTTCCTTCTGCCAGGAATGTACAAAATGAATGGCTGAGAGTCTGGAAATCAAATCTCTGGGCCAGTGAACTTATTACAAGATTCCTGATATCTATAAGCTGGGCAAGCAATGGCAGTTAAAGCTCTACAGAGATAATGTGGTTTGGAGTAAGATCTTACTGTAACAATTTATGCTTGTTAAGATTCCCAGAAGTTGTAAAACATGGCAGAAGTGACACAGAAAATACATCCCATTTATAGTCACCAAAGAATTAACAGATAAATGCTGAATAAGCCTTTCTGTTACTAGTCCAGACCTAAATGCTGTGTGTTTGTAGGAAGTCAAAAATGGGAAAACTCAGATGAAGGAAAAAATTGCTTGTTATTTGCATACTTGAAAGGTCTTAATAAAGAGGTATGTTAAAACAATCTAATTGTGACTGAGGGCAAAAGAATCTGAAGTGCCTTCTCTTCTACCTGGCAGTTTTTAATGTGAAATCTAAAAAGATGACCTGATAGATGCTCTATGGACACAGAAGCTTAACTCATTTAGAGAAATGAATGTATTTCGTCTGTGTGACAATAAAGCAATACTTCTAGCCACATGTCTCCTGTATTTTTTTTTTCTGCTGCTCAATGCTGTCAGTTAAAAATTGGTTTAAGTTTTCAAACTCTTCCTGCTCCTTACCAGATTAAGTTACATTCCAGGCTCAGATTGCTTTCTGGAGGAAAAATGTCAGCAGTGGAGGCTCTGAATTATATAAAGAAGATCCTCAGTTAAGATGTATCATATATTTAAACTGAAGATAAATGAAAATTGGGAAATGCCTCCAAATCTACATCTTTTTAGACATCTCTTAGTTCCCAAGTATAAAATGACTTCTGCAGATTTGTGGTATAGGGGAGATAAAGCAAGCTGGGATAGATTGATGGTAGAGATACTGAACAATAGGTCAGGAAGTGAGGATCAGTGGGCGAGCAGGAGGAAAGGAATGATTGCCCTATAGAAAATAATACAGCAGCAATTCAGATATACCAATTGGTTAGTTAGTGGATGAAATCAGCTTTTGACATAACTTAGGTTGGTTAAATTGAAAACAGTCAATATTCAGTCGTTGTATTGGGTCTGGCTGAGCTGGAGTTGATTTTCCCCATAGCAGCCCTCGTGGTGTGATGCTTTGTGTTAGGATCTAGAAGGGTGCTGTGGTTACTGCTGAGCAGTGCTCACACAGCACCGAGGCTCTTCCCAACATTCCTCCTCACAATGGGATGGGGTGGGCAAGATCTCGGGAGGTGATGCAACCAGGACAGCTGACCCGAACTGGCCAAAGGGATATTCCACACCATATGACGTCTGCTCATAGGTCTAGGGAAAAGGGGGTCCATCCGTTGCCCTCCGGAGCAATCGCTTTGCCTACTGCTGATGGGAAGGAGAGAATAAAGCTTTTTCTTCGCTTCTACATGTGGACTTTGCTTGGTTTTGTTTTCATGAAACTGCCTTTGTCTTTACCGACAAGGTTTTTTTCCTATCTTGTTTTCTTCCCACTTGCCCTGCTGAGGAGTGAGTGTGTGGAGGTGACAGAGTGGCTTGGTGGGCACCTGGTGCTCAGCTAAGGTTAACCCACCACAGTCATTTACAAAGCAATTTCGTATGATGGAATAGCTTTTACAAGGCAACCTTGTTGCACTGAAACTCTTTTGAGTGTATTAGATTTGATGTAAGTGTTATCCAGAGAAACTGAGCTTGTTTAGTTACAGTGACATACCTTTAACCAAACTAACCTGCATGGCTACTGAAAGAGAAGCTGAACTGTGATCTTTATCCACTGACTGTATTGACTAGCTCTTCCTTACCAGTCTTCATTACAGAAGCTTAGACATTTTATAGAGTCACACAATATTAGGTGCTTTAATCTTGAACTGTATCCCGTATTGAGTATCTGAGAGGAGCGTACGGTTCTTCTGAAAGACTTGGGGAGAGTATGCTTGTCTAGGAGCACCTATGTACCTTCGGCTTGTGTCTTAATGAAGACCTAAAAGACCCTGTTATGCTGATGAAATTCAAGGTGGGAAGAGCAGCATGTGAGCTTGTTACGTGGATTTCCTGCTTTGCCTGGAAATTTTTCGTTGGTGGCTGAAAACTTGGGTAGAACTTGACAAGTATATTTTCCTGTAGACGGTACAGTACATGTAAAAGGTCACCTCCCCAGCAGGCTGCGTGTGGTAACGGTTTTCATGGCTGTACCTTCACTCTGAAGTGGTGAGGAGCCCAGCAACTCGCTTGGCTGGGGTTTGGGCTCAAAGCACCTATGGTGCCTTGAGGAAAAGTGGTGCTTCGTGTGCCTGGCCCTGTCAGCAAAATGAAAAAGAGTGCGGGTACGTATTCTGGTAGTCATGGACACAAGCTTCCCTCTGCTTGGGGAGAGCGGAGAGTGACTGCTGAGCGTGAGCTTGTGGGTCAGCCATGTGCGTGGTAGGTTTCTCTGTGTTGGAGATTGACAGTACAGAGATACCTAATAAAAATAGAATTACCCTTGGATTCTGAACAATTCTGTTGCCAAAAAAAATCACGTTACTCATATTGCCTATGAATTTTCATCTGGGCACTAGAAGTTTCTCTTGTCAGTTTTTCTAACCTATAAATATTGCCATGAATTTCCTCACTCGTGCTGTTTTCCAACCAAGATAGGTGCTTTTCAGTAACGGAACATTTCTACTGGCTGTGTGAAAGCACTGTGATCTTCCAGGCTGTAAAACCGTAGAGTAATCTTATTTATTAAGAAAATCACCTAAATTTTGGAAATTGGCTTTGAAAGGGGGGAGAGAAGTAGTTTTACTGGGAGGACTTAAAATGCAATTAATTCTCTATTTCCAGGTACTCCCATTGGAAAACAGAATGAAGGACACCACACGTTTCCCACAGGCGCTGAACATTGGCATGGGAATAGTCATGGTCCTGTGTATCTCCTTAGCCACTCTAGGCTATCTGCGCTTTGGGGATGAAATCAAAGGCAGCATAACGTTAAACCTGCCACAAGATAAATGGTAAGTGCATATCTGACTTAAAACCAGTAATCTAGAAAGTAAAAACATTATTATTATTCTGTGTGTCAGTGTGGCCATAGTTGACGGGTGCTCAAACTCCTTTTAAAATCAGACTGTATATAGGAACTCTGTGCCCTCTGCGGTTGAGCTATGATTGCAGCCGGTGATTTCTTGTATATTTAAAGGAATCTTTATAATGAAGTATTCCATCTCTAGCAGGAGCTCATCCCCAGAGTAGTGAAGGGGGGAATATGCAGCTTGCAAGCAGCTGTGCTGCAGTTCAGAAACCAGCTGGTTCTCACTTGGCTGTCCTGGTAATATTGTGGCCCTTTTTTTGGTAGAGTCACTCAAGCTGGTAAACAACTGGAATACAAGACAAGAAGACTGAGTAGGTTTGTAGTTCAGAGTCAAGTCCATGGATAATGCATAATAAAGGAGGAAAATAAGGCTTATGCTTACTAGTGTCTATGGGGTATGATCATTTTTATTTAGCTTTCTTTTTTTTAATGCTACAAGAACTCCACATGCTGATGAAGCACTGAAGACTGTTTCATAGAATCATAGAATGTGAGGGGTTAGAAGGGACCTCTGGAGATCATCAAGTCCAACCCCCCTGCCAAGCAGGACCAGAGAATCTAGGGGAGGTCACACAGGAACGCATCCAGACGGGGCTGGAAAGTCTCCAGAGAAGGAGACTCCACAAGCTCTCTGGGGAGCCTGTTCCAGTGCTCTGGAACCCTCCCCGGAAAGAAGTTCCTCCTCAGTTTCAACTGATGCATCGCTAGTTCAGTATCTATCTATGGATGGATGTAAAGTGTAAATATTAATTTAAATTTAACTCAAATTTTTTTAGTACTTATGTCTTATGGGCTTAAAAATAAGCTATATCAGCAGTGCACAAGTGTAAAAGCTTAAAAATATTTTAATATTTTCATTCTTATCGAGTAATGTCAGGTATGATTACACCTACTTGTTTTTCAATGTCTGTTGTGGTAGCATATTGAAGTAGTGAAATCTCAAATCACGTGAAACAAAAAACTGCTTTGCTGAACTGAATGCTGACTTTTTTTTTTCTCTTTGAAAAACAGAAGAACACATTTAAAGAATGTTCTTAATTTTCAAGTGTTAATTTTTCATTCGCTTTTTTTCCCCATTTTCATTCCTTGGAGTCAGTGTGAGCTATGCATTTTTAATATTCTTTAAAAGTTTTAATTGCCTGACTGAATCCAAAGATAAATACATGAAATTAAAAGAGAATGGCTCTTGAAGGATGAACTTTTTTTTGTTGATACAATTTGCATGTCTGTTGTTGCTTCTTTTGCTTGTTTTGGTTTTGTACTGCTCTTGTAAAAACTGAGATTTGGGCCTCAATTTTTTGCCGTTTTTGTTGGTTTTTTTTTTTTTTATTTTGTCATTTTGGTTTTGGGGATGTATTGTTTATACTACATGTTTAATTATGTCCTTTCATTGGACGTAACATACACAGTAAAAAACCCAGAAGTCTTAAAATGTTTGCTGTATCCATTTCTGCCTTTATGATGCATCTGAAAGGGATAATACTTGTGTTGATAATATCACACGGTGTTGCTCGTTGTTGATAAGATTAGTGAGAAGTTTGTTTTAAAGATCTGGGTTTATTTGTACCGTGAGAGAAGTGCTCTTAAAAGAAGAGGAGGGAGAGGACTGTGGAATACAGGTAAGGTTCCTTGAACGTTCCTCATCCAAGTTTGGTTGAATGAGCACAATAAAAAGCAACAAGATGAACTTTTCTGCTGTAATATTCTGCTTTAATCTGCAGCCCGCTGTCTAACAGGACTGTTCAAATAAGAGTTGCCAAATAGCTCTTGGCTACAGTGCAGATGTGGTGATAAGGTGATATTTATTCTGATGGCTTTACAGACCTAATGCAAAGAAAGAGACAATAAAAGAGATGGAAACTGGCATTCTATAAGGTGGAGAATTGGCATTTTAAATTTAATAACCTCCGAGCTGCTCAGGGCACATATGTAGAGATAAGAGTCATCTGTTTCTGTCTCACCTTGGATAGGACCCCAGAGCACCAAAGAAAATGAGGAGGAGAAGCAGCTCAGTGGTACGCCCATGGGCTGTGATGTATGATGCTTCTGCTGTAGAGTACTGTGGGTACCTGGTAGTGAGGAGCAAATGTGTGCAATTAACTGTGAGAGCAAAACAAATTTGCAGTGAGCCGTATGAAGTATTTTGTTACTTGGTCCTCACATAAAAAGTCAGTAATTGGCCAGATTGAACTAGAGAAGCGCAAGGAGCAAACAAGTTTTTATAAGCAAGCAGTCATGTGAAAGACCCCAGCTAAGCAGTGAGACTGGGTTTATGTGCTTAATTCCAGCTGGACAATCCCTGTCTTAAAAAGAAACCTTTCCTGATAAAGAAGATGAAAACTCTGCACCTTTCTGAGTTGTTTTATTTGATGTTCTTGCAGATGAATTGACCAGATGGCTGGTCACAGGCCTTAGACCAGTTAACTCCTTACGTGAATTTAGAAGACTGCATATTCTAAAAATATTCTGCTAAATTGTAGCTTTTGGAGAAGAAATTTGTTGCAGTTCTAGTTTAGAGTGTGTTTTGGAGCGGAAACCATTGGTCAGCGTAACACATTAATTAGAATATGTTGAAAACTGACTTTATGGAAAGAGTAGTTTTCAGCTTTTCTTTTTTCTGATCTCTAGCAACTTTTTTTCTGGAATCAAAGAGTTCTGCTTTACTGCATTAACTTCTCTGTTTTTTACACACGGTTACATTTAACTGTTTGGAATATCTTAATAATTGTTTTTCATATCTTCAGAAGTATGCAGAGTGCCCAGTGATACGAATCTTTTAACTTTATTTGTTGCTGACTGAGAAGAGGACACACAGGCACAGAGTGCAGTTTACCTGATTTCTTTGGGGTCACGAGGTGCGTCCTGACCGAAGGAGGGACCCTGTTTGCCTAAACTGGCACATATTTATAGTCAAAAAGTACATAATTACTGTTACTTGATCATCAGTTCAAACAAAGTCCTGTGGCATCTGCAAAAATAGATTATGGGAAATTCTGCTTCAGTGCTTTAGTAGCGTCCTTGGTTGGCATCTCATTGAATCATAGACTGGTTTGGGTTCGAAGGGACCTTTGAAGATCATCTGGTCCAACCCCCTGACCATGGGCCTTTGCTTTCTGGTTGCAGTTGAACCTCTTCTTAAGGAGTGTAGCAAAAATATTCAGTGCTTTGGTCTGCTCAGCACCATCTTCTGTTACCAAAGATTGATTATGAGAAGTATTTCCTCTCTCATTTGTGAAGACACACCACCCCATGGCAAATGAACCAAAACATTACCCAGAAGGCTCGATCGTGTTCTTAATTGCATTCTTGGAAAGAAAAATCCTACCAAGAGACCCATAACTTCTACCAGTTGGCTCTAAGCAGCCCTATGACAAATGCTTGTAGGTCACAGATTAAAAGTGCATCTGAATTTAAAAGCATTGGTGGCATGGATAATTCTTTGTCACTTGTTTATTCAACCACAGGTAACAGTGGTAAGAGGTTCCACACTTCTTTTTATAAGACGTACTCTAGTTTTTTGAGAACTTCACAAAAATTCTCAAACTAAGTTCTCTGAGTCCTTCTCTTGGAGTAGATCTGCAGACATTTAGTTTACAAAAAGCCAGAAATATAGGAAGACCTTCAAGCAGATCATGAAAGAAAAATCAATAATCCTACAACCATATAGCAATGGATTTCACTGCATCAAGATGACTTAGGAGAGAGCATGAGCATGATAGCTAAAAAACCTTAACTGTCTTGGAAAAAAAAAAAAAAAATTCTTATCTAAAATTTGGCAAGACAGTGCCAATATATGGTGATTTTCCAGTGTATGTAAGGAAGCAAGATGCGTAAGTCCATTCAAAATTATACTGAATTTAGGCTGCCAACCTATTCAGGCTTTTTTTTTAAAAATATCTTCCTTATTTTATACCACACCTCACACCTGTTTTTATTATGTTTCCCACTGAGGTACAGTTTATATGAGGGTAGATGTGAACTTTTTTCCTTGATGTCTGTCTTCATCTTCGGCGTGACACTTTCTTCTGATAAATACTGATGATCTTTTCCTTTACTAACAGGATAGTTAAATCCCTAAAGATTAAAGCCGGGTGATCTGAAGTCATTAACATTTTTGGAGTAGTAAAGAGTATTTGGAACCAATTCAGGTAGAAAGAAGTTAAGTGTCGCTGAGATTTATAATGTTATAAAGAAACTGTCCACTGTGTTACAAGTTCAGAACATTTTAATCTAAATTTTGGTGGCATGCAGAGTGGAAATAGATTAATGAGAATAGAAATTCTTCCCTCTTCTTAAAATACAGCTTGTGCCTTTTACCAGTCTGCGTAGAGATTATTTTGCTTTTTATGTAACTGTACTCTTGGAGTGGTGCAAAGGAAGCAGCTTGTCTTTTGTCTGGCACAAAATTTAAAACTATCCTAAAGTATATATTTGATGGGAGTTTGGAATTTTCTTCACTCAAATAACTGCCTGCTCTGTAACCTGCTCTTCTTTCAATTTATTGATTTGTGATTGCATGGTATTAATTTTTTTTATGAGTTTTTTTGGGTACGTATTTTGGCAGGATGCTTGTCTTGTGCAGTTTCATAGGCACTTAAAACTGTTGCCGGCAGATAATGTTATCTTTTTGTTTACTGGGATTCTGTCGATATATAACCTTAGTGCCATGTGGCCATAATGATACTTTGAGCATCAGACAGAATCCCGCTACCACTCACGAAAATACCTAACACAGGGTAGGTATCTTTTTGCACCTTCCTTCAGTTGATCGTGACCATCATCACCATAACTAATTTTTGCATCTTTAAGGTCCCTTCCAAGCCAAACCATTCTATGATCTCTTTATTCTATTGGAGGACTCATAGCAAGGTATTAAAACAGAATAGAACATGATCTGTGTAACATTTAGTTTTCTCTAACAGAATGACTGGTTTGGCTCCGAAAACTGGAACGGTGGCCTTCCTGAGTGCCTTTCGTTTGGGAAGCAATAATTGATATGCAGGAAGGACATCGAAGCTGTCTGCAAAAAGACTTCTCTAGGATTTTCTCTTAAACAGAGACTTCATTGGTTAAATCACAATAAAAGCTATTAATCTTCAAATAGATTTTTATTTTTCTGTTAATGCTTACATTTTATATATTTTTAATTTTGTGTTAACAACCTAATACTGCGTTTGGTGTTTGATCAGCCCTTTACCTGATAGGATAGACTGATTGTCAAAATGATCAGTGTTCATCGAGATACACAAACAGGATTGCTTGAATTTTTGTTTTCACACACATTTAAACACCTTTATGCCATTATTGCAGCTTCTCTGTTTAAGAAATAATTTGACAAGAGAGGGATGAAGTCCTGTGCATGTAAAATGGCTTCATTAGCATAGTAAATTGTGTTAGTATAATAATATAATTAGTGTAATTTTGATCACTGACTGTGTCTTGGCTTATCTCTTGAAATGAGTGGTGGCTGCTTTCTGTCTTCATGGCCCTTAGCCTACTAATAAGGACTGTAAATCACAATTCTGGCTCAAAGCAAGCATGTAGGCACAGAACTGCAGTTTGTGGAGAGACTGGGATGCTGGAGAGTCCACATCTTCATTCTGTTTGGAGGGGGTTGTTACATTTACGATGTTTTTTTGATGTACAAGTTTAGAAAAAGCCACTGCTGTTAACCAAAAATAGTCTTAGGGGCAAAAAAATTATTGTCGCTTTACTTGTCTTTTTGGTTAACAACTTCGGGGATTTTTGTAAACCTTGAAGTCAAGGAAAAAAAAGGGGAAAACCCCACTGAACAAGTTGTATTTTAATAGGCCTTAAAGCTTGCTAAATGATCTGAATTTACATAGGAGATAAAGACTCTGGCTCTGATTTAAAACATGAGGTTTGCTTGCTTAGCCATTAAGGAGTTCTCAAATGTCATATGATAGAAAAGTCTTTAAAAGAAAACAAATTAGTAAGCTAATTTTTTTTTTTTAACGAAGAATTTCCAACTGACGTGAACTTATGTAAATGTTTTGAACAGGTTGTATCAGTCTGTAAAAATTCTGTACTCCTTTGGGATTTTTGTGACCTATTCGATCCAGTACTATGTGCCTGCGGAGATCCTCATTCCAGCTGCCACCTCCAAAGTACAGCAGAAGTGGGAGCTACTCTGTGAGCTTGTCGTGAGAGCACTATTAGTCTGCTCAACCTGTAAGTATGCGCAGAGCTACTACGTGTTGCTTGGGGCTGCTTATTTACACGCATGATTTATTATTTATTTTTCCAGAGGCTAGCAAACCTGAGCTTTTGATTCCGTGATTCAGTATGTTGAGTTTCACGAACAAGTGAATCTAATGTTGTATTTGCATTTTAACCCTACACATTTTTTAGGTGCGACCAATTATTTGACAACCGTATCTTTGGCCAAAAATACTCGGAAGCTGCCAACTTGTAAATAATTTTCCTAGAACAAGAGGTTTTAAGTAATAGACACACACTGCTGTTTATGTCTGCGTTTCTCCATGCGATCTGCAGTACTTGCTGCTCATGGAGAAATCCTTCTTCTGTTTTGTTGGTCTGAGGATTAAGCCTAAGGTGTGCTGCTCTGAATCCACGGGCAAATGCGAATTCCTGGTCAGAGCGTTCATCGAGGGGCACTTTTTTTAGGTGATAACGCTCCAAAGTGGTTTTGTATCTTTGCCCTTATTGCCTGTTACTTCTGTTATTTTTCTTGCTTGTCCCCTACTCTTCCCATCCCTCCTACCGTGTTCCTGCTTTTCTCACAGCCACTGTAGATGTCATAGATGCTGGTAGGAATCAGCAGCGCTCCTGGAATGGTGAGCGTGGCCTCATCGAGGAGTCGATATTCCTGAAAATAATGAATGGAGGAGGATGTTTAGGTTTGTCTTTACAGCTCCCTTTCAAAGTGCTGAATAGCACAGGAAACTTTCCTTATGGATGTTATAAACAATTGTTTATGGTACGAAGCTGGCTTCTCGACTCCACTGTTTGTACTGAAATGAGCGGTTCACCGTAAAAAGAATCAAAACCACCAAAGAAGCAAAAACTGCTAAACATTGTTTTTTAGGGGGGAAAATATTGATGAAAGAGGAGAGTTCAGGTTTTGTTGGTGAACGTTGATCAGTGACAGTGTGGACAGCAGCTAATAATTGTTGTCAAAAAGAACTTAAACATCCAGTGAGACTTTCTTAAGGTCAAGCCTGTTAAGAGAAACAGTTTAACACCAGGGCAATTTAATTACTGCAGTAAACAAAGGGAAATACCATTGATCTAACAACCTGCTGCTCGGAAAATACATCTGCTATGTGAAATTAAAAAAACCCAAACAACAAATGTGGTAAGCTTTCTTGAGTAATGAAGAGCAAATCTCCTGAAGCACCATATTGTGTGTGTTCTGCTTCTAGTGTTCATGGTGCATAGCAAACCTGTAAGGATTTTAAGCCTGAGGCTAGCAGCGTAGCTCTTGGAATACCTGAGAGAGGTCTAGATCAAAATGCTTCAAGCTCCTAAATACTTTTTAGTGTCTCTCCAGAACTCTGGTAAACTCTCCAGTCTTAACTGTGTCTTGGTGTCACGAGGCCCTGAACTTCCACTCATTCTTTATTGCACTTTATGTGCCCCCTATAATCTGCCCTGATAATGATACCACAATAGATTTTTAAAAGCTAAAATTTGTATAAATCCCAATTAGTGTTTACTGGCTTTGGGAATTTATAGGTGAAAGATGTTACCAGACATGTCTGATGAGAAGACGCTATGGTAAATAGACTTAAAAACACATTTCCCAGTTTGACTTCGGAAAATTGTAAATGACTCCATGATATTCAGCCCTAGTTTTGTGGGGTTTTTGGTCTTATTTTTTAATTTTTTTGCCCCTCGGTTTAGTTATTGAGCTTTGTAATTACTGGGTAGTTTGGAAAGGCAAAACTGGGGAACAATCTCCAAGAAAAGCAGACAGAAAAAGAAAATCGGCTTTAAAACCTGGAATAGGAGTCTGTGAAAGTTGAAAATAAGTAAAAGCAAATCAGAGGTGGGGCACTTTGTGAGCAGGACTTGAGAATGGAGTGGTTGCCCATTGCATGTCATTAACTACAGTTGGGTGAACTGGGACAGGAAGAATCTAAGTTGTGTTGGGTCCCTTTTTCCCCAGTGATATGTTGACATGTAGTTTTTCTTCTTTTTGTTTTCATGCAGTTGTTCATTGTGATTTTTTTTTTTTTTCAGATTTTATTTTCATTGTAAAACAGCAGCTAATTATCTTTCTTTTCTGAAGGCATACTAAGTACTTTAAAATTAGTATAAATTGAATGCTGTATCTTTATTTCTTTGAAAAAACAAAAAACTTGTAGTAAAATTGGACTTGGACTTGGTTTGTGCCATTGAGACTTACCTGTGATGCGAATCTCTGAAGGACCTGCTGAGGTGTTACAGGTGTTACTGGGGTATGTGAGAGAATTAAATTGTTTGCTGCAACGCTTAGGAAAGTAACGTTAAGAGTTTGATCTTAAATGTTTGATATGCCAGGCTGCTGTGTGATACATTGTTTTTTGCGTAGTTTTCATTCCGGATTTTTTTCAAATGGTTTCTACAAATTGTATGCATCCTGTGTCTGTAATACTTCTTCACCAGCAACTGTGTGTGTCAGCTCCTGTGATTACACTCATCTTCTGTTTGTCATTTTTCACTGAAGCGCTGATTATAAACAGAATTGATTTAAATGCTTTGCTTTCACCAAGTGCAGAACATGACTCCTAAAATGATTCAGAAAGTGTTTCTCTAATAGAAAGAAAAAATCCAAAACCTTTAAAATTGACTTTTAAAAATTAAATAGTTTTGGTATCAGTGACTGAATATGTTGTAATGTCTGGACCATTCAGAGGTCATACACTGATTAAAGGGACTCAGCTTGAAAGTAGTTCTCTGAAAAGAGAAACTTTAGCTGTGTTGCTAATAATGCGTTAGCTTTTTAAGAGAAGAATTGAAAAATAGGTTTTTGCTAATTTGGGGGGCTTTTACATTACTCAAAAATTAGGTCATTGTTTATCATTTTAGTACATCAGGAGCTTTGCTGGGAAGAAGAATACCCTGGAGCATTTGTTTGTTTGGGCTTGGTTTTTTTTTTTTGTCTGGTGAAATTTGTTTTAAGCAAGGACTTGACAAATACCTGGAGATGTAACATGCATCCAAAACCCTGTATGTGTGGTTCACGTTTTTTTCATTATTTACTTGCTCATTTTTGGGCACTTGGTATACTTGCGATCATCCTGCTGCAGTGCTGTGTATTTTTGAATTGCATGTTCTGCTTCCTCTGCTATATTTTCACAAAAGAGACCTTATCTGAGGCATGCTGTGGAAAATACACTTGACCTCTAATGTCATCAGTGTGAGCCAAAGCTTCAAGCTTGAGGTAGGGGAGGACCATACCGAGCTGTTGGGAGATGCGTTGGCTGGGCTCCATGGTGGTTCCTCTGGGACTAGGTCAGTCTGGGCTCACTGAGCCATTCCTGTGGAGCAGTGAGATCATCTGGACTCTTACTCTAGACAGAATTGATAATTAAAGTTGTTCAAAAGATTGTCTTTTACTATATTGGAAAGGAAGTTGCAAATAGATTCAAGAACAATGTTCACAGTGACTGAAATTTCACATCTTTTCTTAGCAGCATTGTCAACACTCTGGCCTGCTACTTTTCAAGGTAAAAACAAATAATAAGGGGTATTTTTGCTGGGAGAGTGCTGGACTGGCAAAAGCATGGTTTTCCTTTGGTTATAGTCCCTTGGCAGTACTTTTTGAATGAGGAAACAGTGAGTGCAAATGATTTGACAGATCTTGTTCCCCACTGCTTTTCACAGAATCATAGTCATTAGGGTTGGAAAGGACCACCAGGATCATCAAGTCCAACCTTCATCCTAACACCTCTCTGACCACTAGATCATAGCCCCAAGTGCTACATCCACTCATTTTTTAAACACCTCCAGGGATGGTGACTCCAGCACCTCCCTGGGCAGTCTGCTTCAGTGCCCAACCACTCTCTCAGGAAAGAACTTCTTCCTGTTATCCAATCAAAACCTCCCCTGGTGCAACTTGAGGCCATTTTCTCTTGTTCTATCATTAGTAATTTGAGAGAAGAGACCAATACTAGCCTTGCTACAACCTCCTTTTAGATAATTATAGAGAGCAATAAGGTCTCCTCTCAGCCTTCTCTTCTCTGGACTGAAACAAGCCCAGTTCCCTCAGCTGCTCTTCATAGGGCTTGTTTTCCAGCCCTTTCACCAGCTTCATTGCCCTTCTCTGGACCCGCTGCAGCACCTCAGTGTCCTTCTTGTTCTGTGGTGCCCGGAGCTGGACACAGTACTCAAAGTGTGGTCTCACGAGTGCCGAGTCCAGGGGCACAATCACCTCCCTACTCCTGCTGGTCACACCGTTTCTGATCCAGGCCAG
>JAVSBS010019022.1:0-25497 GCA_033124195.1 Coracias cyanogaster | reverse complement strand
CTATATCTTTGCCTGAGAGCCCTTGATTTCGAAATCACAATAATTAGGAGGGAGAGAGTCTACATTTCCCATCTTAAAGGAGGTTCCTGCCTCCCTAACAGACACCTGTCCTTCAAACCAGGACAGTAGTCCTACAAGGGCCAGGGAGTTGGACTTGGTGTTTATGGGTCCCTTCCACGCTCATGAGCTCATGGTAAGGTGCAGCTCTCCCTGATCAAATCACAGGTGAAACTTCCTAAACTAGTTAGGCATTCAACAATTTTATTTTTACTTCATTTTCAACACGGAATTGGCCTTTTGTTACTCAAAATGAAAAGTGAGGTAGATTTCAGATGCCTTTTGGCCCAGAGAGGGTGTAAGGTTGTGAGATCCAATAGAAATATTTCTGTGCTGTAGCGATCGCGTAAGCCTAATGTAATTGCAGGTTGAACTTTGAGTGCTCTGGTGAGACAGCGCTTGTACAGGTATTTATACCATAACTGCCATTGCAATCTCTCAGCAGGATGGACCCAATCAGACACAGCTTAAATGAAGGAGGAACCTCTTTACATTGATATATGGTCTAATGTCATTATGTGTTAAAAAATCTGATTTCAGATGCTGACTTCTCCACTTCTTGAGCGTCTTTTGATTAGAACAAGGTACATCTATGTCAGGGTATGTTCTGGAGAAGCCCTTTGCCTAAATACCTGTTATATACCAGACTGGAGACTAAGACAAATGTGAAATATATATTTTAAACATATAGACTGCTAGTAAATAAAAAGGGAATAAATAAGCTTTGCATATGACTGAGAAGCAGCTTCCCAAAGCAATTATTGTATTTTAGTGGCATTTCTACATTTGGAATTATTTCCTGGATGTAGTTTCCCAATCTGAACAGGACAGAGTTCTTTTACACCAAGGTAAGTTGGGCAGCCAGGATCAGATCAGCTGGACTATACTAATTTATCAACATATGCTCACAACACTTTTTAGATTGGACTACTGAGTTCAGTGGGAGCATCTCCTAGTTGGAGATGTTACAGAGTCCAGCGTAACCCAGGGAATTTTTTAAGGTGAAGTAAATCACTCTAGAACAATATGTTGTCTTCCTTTAGAAGATTTTCCCATTAAAATGACAGGTGCAACTATATATTAATGCGAATTTTAGAAAAGGTTGTTTATAAGAAACAGCAATAAAAGCCTATTAAATTAGCTTATTATTGAATTAATGTACTCACTTGATTCTGTCAGTAGCTGAACAGATGTTTCATAGAAAGGTTCATGAATGTCTTTTGATACCAGTCATTATGTAGCCAGCTACCTGAGGGAAGCCTTCTTTAAATGCAAAGCCAATTACCGCAGATTATCACTTTCTAAATGAAGAAAGCTCTACAGCTAAATTTATTATGTTTTCCCTTATTTTTGCTGCACAAGCTCAAAGATTCTAATAAGTGGGCACTAGCAATATATCTACTAAGATGATAAATAATATTTGGAGTCTTATTTAGTGTATTACAGCCTATTTATCTTATTATAAAAAGCACGATCTTCCAGACTGTAAATGAGGATATATTTCAACATATTAGAAAAGCTTACAATACTTCACAATTAAAGATTTCAACATACTTCTAACATATATAGACTAAATCTGCAGGGAGACTGAGTTTTCATGACATTCAAATGAAAGTGGCACAAAATTTCCAGCTAAGAAGTCCAGACAGTACCATACTACATGGCATGGAAGATTTAAGTGGTCTGGAACCATTTAATCACTGCCCAGCTGGATTTAGAAAGAATGAATGGTTGTTAATATACTTGTCTGGCCACTGGTTCATGTGAGAACCCAGGAAACCACAGCAACATAACATGGGCTGCTAAAACAACATACAGTACATAGGACCATTCATTGCTTCTAAGAATTTAGCCACAACTCCACAGTAACTTCATGACCTCCAGTTGGTTATGTTGAGTCTCTTGGGTGCATTTGAAATATGCATCATCACAGAACTGGCACCTTTCCTAGGGAACATCACATTGCTTTGAACATATCCCCAATGATTCAGCAACACTTCTGGTGGTCAAGGGGCATCTGATGTGCATTGTTAAATAGCCTACATTAGGTTAAATAATTCCCTGTGAAAGGACAACCAAGCTTGAAAGGAAGAGCAGATGGCTAACTTAACAGAGCAGAACATATTGCTATACTAAGCAGTAATTAATTCAACTGGAAACTCTTGCTTAGGCAATGGCTGATCTCCAGAAGGAAAGCTGGTAGACCTGAGAGCAATGCACTGATGTACTGACAGCTGAAAATGTGAACAGCTTATCTGCTGCCATTCATAAACCCTTATTTCTGAGAATTCATAGAGAAATGATCTGGACTTTGTGTAAAAGGCGTATGTACGTACAACAACTTCTAAACTCTTGGAGTGGGGTGAGGGGAAAGGGTTTGATCCAGGAAAGCCACAATAGGCTGGCTGGTGTGAACTCTTCCTAACGGAGGGATCCTTGTTCTTACACCCATTCTATTAAAGTTGCAAGTAGACCAAAACAACTGTATGTAACATACACATGCTAAATAAAAGGGGGATTAAACAAATGCTGGCATGAAACTTACTTATCTTTTGGGAAGTACAGTGGCTGAATGAAAGTGTGTCTCCTAATGAGCTAAAAAGTGCAAATAAAGCAACCTGTATAGATACGTGTAGTGCATCCAGTCCATGACTTTTTCTATTGTGTGATTTTCGCTTCATTTTTAAAATTTTATTTGCCCTCCAGCAGTTGTTTATGGGGTTAGTTTCTGTATTTTTTTTTCTATTATACTGCTTTTAAAATGTAATTGTTGGTTTTAGCCACTTCTGGTAGCTTCTAGGGTTTTTGCCACTTATAGAATCATAAAAATTTTTAGGTTGGAAAAGACCTTTAAGACCCTCAAGTCCAACTATTAACCCAGCACTGCCAGGTCACCACAAAACCATGTCCCTCAGCACCACAACTACATGGCTTTTAAACCCCTCCAGGGATGGGGACTCCACCATTGCCCTGGGCAGCTTCTTCCAGGGTTTCACAACCCTTTAGGGGAAGAAGTTTTGCCTAATGTCCAACCTAAACTTCTTCTGGTGCAACTTGAAGCCATTTCCTCTTGTCCTATCTCTTGTTCCTTGGGAGAAGGGACCGACCCTCATCTGACTCCAGCCTCCTTTCAGGGAGTTGTCAAGAGCAAGAAGGTCTCCCCTGAGCCTCCTTTTCTCCAGGCTCAACAACCCCAGGTCACTCTGTCACTCCTCGTAAGACTTGTGCTCTAGACCTTTCCCCAGCTTCTTTGTCCTTCTTTAGATGTGCTCCAATTTATAGCTTCTGTTTCCAGTTTGTCCAATTCTTGATTAAAAAGGGTCCTTAAGTGCCTGCTGGTTAGATAGTGTCAGGCTAGCAGACACCTTCTGTAGAGACAGTGAGTTAGTTGCTTGGATTGCAATAATCCAGATTCTTGAAGTTAGCAGGACAATTGGTACTGAAGAGATGCAGAAGGAAATCTAAACACTGCCCCAGACAGAATGGGACTGAACACCAGTGGTAGCAGTGCCCCACAGCCCTTGGTCCCCAATTGCCACATGGCAAGGAAGTGGAGAGAGGATCACAGCAGCCACAGCCCTCAGGGGTGACGTCCCCAGCTGGGGTCTGGGGCTACAGGGAATCCTGGGAACTTTCCCTAGGCCTGGGGGCAACATTCCCTGTGGGAGGTGTACTCTGCCTGATGCACTAAGCTACCAAATAAATGTGATGACACACAGGAGCTGCTATCCATCCATAACCCAAGGGTAGCCTGTGGATTGAGAAACATTATTATTCCCCTCTACTGCATCCAGTTTGGGGGCTCCAGTTACAGGAAAGATATCAACTTCAGCAAGGTCAGAGGAGGCCCCCAGTGTGTTTGGGGTTGGAGCAGAAGTGGGGCAAGGAAGGCTGCAGGAAGGCTGACATCAGCCATCACTGCCTGCAGGCGGGAGACTGAGAATCACAGAACAGTTGAGGTTGGAAAGCACCTCTGGAGGTCATCTTGTCCAATCTGCCTTCTCAAGCAGGGCAATTTAGAGTCAGCTGTCCAGGACTACATTCAGACAGCTCTTGTATATCTCCGAGGATGGAGACTCAGCAATCTCCCTGGGGCAACCCGTACCAGTGGTCAGTCAGCCTCAAAGTGAAAAAATGTTTCCTGATATTCAGAGGGAACTTCCCATGTTTCAGTTTGTGCTCATTGTCTCTGATCCTGTCACTGGACACCACTGAGACACCTGGCTCCATCTTCTTTACAGTCTTCCTTCAGGTATTTATAAATATTGATAGATCCTCATGAGCCTTCTCTTCTCCAGGCTGAACAGCCCCAGGTGTCTCAGCCTTTCCTCATAGGAGAGATGCTCCAGTCTCTTAAACAGGATGGTTTCCATCTGCATATACAGAAAAATATTTGAGGATAATCAAATGACAGTACAGGGCACCCAGAGAGGTTGTGCTGTTTCTGTTTGGGACTTTTTCAAGCCTTAATGGGATCAAGGCTTGAGCAACTTAGTATGTCCCCAGAGCTGATCTGCTTTGAGCAGTAGGTCTGACAGGGACCTCATGAGGTCCTTTGCAGCCTGAATTATCCTATGAAAAGCATGAACTATCCTCAAAATAGTGCTGAATACCCACACTGCCCCCCAGAATTTCCCTATGTAGGAAATATGTATATGGGCATCAAGATACTTTAAAATAAAAAATTGCTTTGCATTTTTTAATCATATTTATGGTTTAAAATTTATTTTTAAATGCAAGGGAAATTATTGCAGTGGAAATAAAACTTACCAAATAAAATTAGCAAAATATCATGTAGGATAGGATTACTTGGGTTTAAATCCTGAACCAGGCAGTATGGAGAAGTGAAAAAACTGCATCGCTCACTTAGCACATAAAATATCTTATCTGAGCAACAATCCTTTCTCTCCAGCTTTTCTAAAGGACATCCAGCAAGATTAGTATGTTTTTGTTTGGAATTTAATGCTGTTGTATTATTTTTATTAAGGTACTGATAAATATTTTAATTAACATGATGATGACTCTATCATAGCTTGCAACGTGAACCAACATGGTACAAAAATATCCGTTAGATCCCAGAAGACTGACTGCTGTCCTCAGTGGATACAGGCCAAGCCTACAACCTGACACTCAAGAGATCAGTCACCTTCATTTTAATGGAAACCAGGCACTCAAAATGCAAACCTCTGAATGTGCAGAAGTCTGAAGTACAACAGGAATCAAACCAACAAACATCAGAAACGAAGAAAAATTTACAATGACATCAATAAATTCAGCAGTTTTGAAAATAATGACCAAGAAGGCAGAAAACATATAAGATTTGTATCTTCACACTTAACATGTATTTGCTTATTTTGGAATAATAAGCAAGCTTTCCAGCTCATCATAACAAATGTGGTTTTGAGGAAAACTTTATCATATTTTGAGAAATAGAAATGAAAGCCTAAGCTCTTTTTGTTGAAGGTTTGGCTTTTTAACATCCCAAAGAAAGAGACCTACTTAGACTCCTGGACAGTTTTCCAGGGATAAAAGTTCCCTATGTAAAATATATTCTGCCTTTTCAGCAAAACTCTTTTACTATAAGCACAAGCCCAAGGATCACATCAAGTTTAAGAAGGAAAACATAACACTCGGGACTCTGACAGCCTTTCTAACAGTGGTTTCCTTCGACAAAGTGCTGCTGCTGATAAAACCTGCTGAACCAGAAGACAAATTCTGCAGTATTTACTTCTTCACTACAAAAGTCATGGTGGCCATAGGAGGCCAAGCAAGGAAATAATAACAATCCCGGAGTTTAGGAAAAAAGGACATTAGTGCAAGGATAGAGGAGAAAGCAATGTCTGATTAAGCATGGATTAGGAATCACAGAATCATAGAATGGTTTGGGTTGGAAGGGACCTTTAAATATCATTTCAGATCATTTAGATGACCTTTAGAGATCATCTAGTCCAACTGTCTAGTTCATTTATTGCCATGAACAGATATGTCCCTAAGACATAGAAGAGAAGAGTGGAAATGGAGGACTGTAGTAAGGAGAAGAAGAATGTGGAAGAAGAAAGGGGACCCCAATGAGGATATGAGGGATGGAATTTACAGTAGCAGCAGTTGCACATAAATAAGGCATTTAGGCATATTAATGATCAGCTAATAGAAGTCATAAAGCTACTTCCTCAACTTTCTTCTAAATCATACAATCACAGATTGGTTTGGGTTGGAAGGGACCTCAAAGATCATCTAGTTTCAACCCCTCTGCCATGGGCAGGGACACCTCCCTCTAGACCACGTTGAATAAAGCCCCATCCAACCTGGCCTTGAACAATTCCATGAAAGGAGCATCCCCAGCTTCCCTGGGCAACCCGTGCCAGTGTCTCACCACCCTCAGAGTGAATAACTTCTTCCTAATTTCTAATCTAAATCTCCCCTCTTCCAGGTTGAATTATTACGTGAAAATTACATGACTTAGAGTCAACTACGAAAAGAACAAGATAGTCTGGCTTAAGGACACTGCCGCTTATGTATTGTCCAGAAATTCCGGGTTTTCATACATAGTAGATTCAGTAATTTATATCACATCACACATGAAAAAGCAGGACTTTTTGGAGGAAGACACAAGATGTTCAGCTGGCAGTTTCCTGAGGCAATTTTCCATTTTTTGTTAAAAAAATTCTGTAGCTCCTGCTATTAATAATCAAACATCCAACCTCCAACATGATTGTCATGAACACCAATGTCACCAAAACAGTCTTTCTAAGGATATTTTGTAAGGATATTTGATTTGAAAATTTGGTGAAGTATCAGCTCTTTGTATTTTTTAATTTTTATTTCCCCTCCAGCAACAAAAGAAGGCCTGGCATTTACTTCCTACTCTTGAAATTTATCCTTCTGCCAGAAAACTTTAGACAGAGTTGATCCTGGTGTAGAAAAGATGGATAAATAAGATGACCTCCTGAAGTCCCCTGAGTAGCCTCTCCAACTTCACATATGTAGCCTTCTTTTCCCCTCTAAGGCATTACAGAACCATGGTGCATATGCTAATCCATGTGAGATGCCCATTTATTATCTTAATGATTAATTTTTAGGTGCCTAATCCAGAATAAAAATATATCTTTCTCCAATAGTCTTTCACACTAATGGAGAAGTGTGGCTTTATGGGATGGAAGGCAACATGAAAATGGAGAAACACAGGGGTGTTTCCCGGTTTTATCAGACAATGAGGTACATGCAGCACAGT
Organism: Coracias cyanogaster; assembly: GCA_033124195.1. Classification (NCBI taxonomy): domain Eukaryota; kingdom Metazoa; phylum Chordata; class Aves; order Coraciiformes; family Coraciidae; genus Coracias; species Coracias cyanogaster. The sequence continues at coordinate 18,209 of JAVSBS010019022.1, read as the reverse complement.
TTCACCTGCAGCTGTATTAGCCCCAGTGGGAAATGAGAGATAGATCAGAACCTCAGCTGAAATAACAATAAATAGAGTAAAAGTGATTTTAGAGATGTCATAATGATTCATATCAACTAAAGTGAAGAGGTTAGCATCTTGTGTTGATACCTCAGGCAGTTTGATGAAGGAGGAAATGAGACAGAAGACCCTGTCTGCCTTTGCCATGGTCCTGATACTCTTTGTTAACAAAAATACCCACAACATTGCTCAAGCAAGCGAGGGGCTGATCTTAAACACAGCTATCAAACAGCATATGGAGGTCCTTGCTCCCTTCAGGAAAGGAGATGAAGGACTTTGGCTGGATGGCATCACTCAAAGAGTTGTGGCTCAGGTGGAGACCAGTGATGAGTGGTGTTCCTCAGGAATCAGTACTGGGACCGCTACTGTTTAAAACATCTTTGTTGGTGACATGACAGTGGAATCGTCTGCACCCTCAGCAAGTTTACAGACAACACCAAGCTGTGTGGTGCAGTTAACATGCTGGAGGGAAAGGAGGCCATCCAAAGGGACCTTGACAGGCTTGAGAGGTGGACCCATGCCAACCTCATGAACTTCAACGAGGTCAAGTGCAAGGTCATGCTCCTCGGTCAGGACAATCCCAAGCACACATACAGGCTGGGCAATGAGTGGATTGAGAGCAGGCCCGAGGAGAAAGACTTGGGGCTGCTAGTTGATGAAAAGGTCAACATGAGCCAAAAATGTGCAAGTGCAGCCCAGAAAGCCCCAACTGTATCCTGGGCTGTATCAAAAGAAGTGTGGCCAGCAGGTTGAGAGGGGAATTCTGCCCCTCTGCTCCGCTCTGGTGAGACCCCACTCAGAGTACTGTGTCCAGCTCTGCAGCCCCCAACACAAGAGGGACATAGATCTGCTGGAGCAGGTCCAGAGGAGGGTCACAAAGATGGTCAGTGAGCTATAACACCTCGCTTATGAAAGACAGGCTGAGAGAGTTGCAGTTGTTCAGCCTGGAGAAGACAATGCTCTGTGGAAACCTTTTTAGAGCCTTTCAGAATCTGAAGGGGGCCTACAAGAAAGCTGGGGAGAGACTTTTTACAAGGTCTTGTACTGATAGGATGAGGGGTAATGGCTTCAAACTGGAAGAGGGGAGATTTAGATTAGAAATTAGGAAGAAGTTCTTCAGTCTGAGGGTGGTGAGACACTGGCACAGGTTGCCCAGGGTGGTTGTAGATGCCCCAACATTGGATGTGTTCAAGGCCAGGCTGGATGGGGCTCTGATCAATGTGGTCTAGCAGGAAGTGTCCCTGCCCATGGCAGGGGGTCTGGAACTAGATGATCTTTAAGTTCCATTCCAACCCAAACCATGCTATGTTTCTATAGTATGTTGATGGTATAAAGAAGAAATCGTATTGCTTACCAATTCACATGGCTCTAGAGAGCTCACAGAAAATCAAACTTTTTTGTAATGCTATTAAACATTCTTTCTATGAGTTCTTTACATTCCTATGAACTGAAATGTAAATGCTAATGTTTTGTCACATACTTTGTTGTGATTTAAAATAGAAACTGATTTCGAAGTCCAGAATCCAGCGCATGAGGAAACATGATTTTTTTCCTTCTGTATGTAATTTCACCCAGGAGTCAGCTGCAGTAATTATTAACAAAGGATTTCTCAAGTTAATCATCTTCTTAGAAGACTTTGGGGACCTTAACTGCTGTTTACTGCAGGGCCTTTTGAAATGCAAATCACTTAGGCAAACTTCAGAAAGCCCCAAACTCTATTTGGATTCATTTGTAAGTATTTAAAGATCAAAGTCATGTCATCCCAGAAAGACAAGTCTTTTTTCCAAAATGCTGATTTATTTTCCTCACAAACTTTCCTAAAATTGTTTTGTCTCATACTTTCTGGTGCCTGCAAACAGCAGTTAGAAATCCTTCTGACCGTTTGTCTAAAGATGAATAAGTTGTAAGCTATGTTTCTTTATTTCACAGCCGTTACAATCACAAGAGGTCACTGAATCTATGAAGGTGACAGCTTTGGATATAACTTTGCAACATTCAAAATGGGTGACCCACGGTAAATTATACAGTTTGGTCTTTTTTGGGCAATGGCTGTCAGTGTTTTTCATCTGTGGCTTTTCTGCAAACTAGCTGAGGTCTTGCAGCCCTATTTGTCATATAGAAAGGACTCTGTGGTGAAGCCCATTAAAAAATTCTCAGGGACCACATTTTCTGAAGTGAAGTGTCTGAACTTATCTATTACACAAAGTCAGAGGGAACTGTAGCTGCTCCAAAATACATCAAGCCATTTTTATCCAGATTCCTATTTGAAACTATTACACTACTTCTTAACATACATTAAATTATTCCACACTCTGAGTTCTGATGCCATCTGGATGAAGTAATTTCAACATATCACTTATACTATAATCTCAAACGATGATTAATTTATTTTCTAGCTTCTTTTTCACTTTTTTTCACAAAGAAGAGCAATAAAGCTGATGAAGGGTCTAGAGCACGAGTCTTGTGAGGAGCTGCTGAGGGACCTGGGGTTGTTCAACCTCGAGAAAAAGAGGCTTAGGAGAGACCTCCTCCTTCTCAACAACTCCCTGAAACGAGGTTGGAGCCAGGTAGGTGGTTGGTGTCTTTTCCCAAAAAGCAAACAATAGAACAAGAGGAAGCGGCCTCAGATTGCACCAGGGGAGGTTTAGGTTGGACATTAGGAAAACTTTCTTCATCACAAGGGTTGTCAAGGCCTGGCTCAGGCTGCCCAGGGCAGTGGTGGTGTCCCCATCCCTGGAGGAATTTAAAAGCCGTGTAGATGTGGTGCTAAGGGACATGGTTTAGTGGTGACCTGGCAGTGCTGTGTTAATGCTTGGACTCAATGTTCTTAAAGGTCTTTTCCAACCAAAATGATTCTATGATTCTGTGATTTTTAACACTGATAAGGGATAGCTATGACGATCAATATGGACAGTATAGATTCTTCCAAATACTGGAAACAAATGCAATTGTTACTTGTAGTTATTATAACACAGAAAGGTACTTACTGCTGGACCTGGAAGTCATTCCTGCAGGGAGAACTGCTTTCGTGTCACAGACTAGTGTTGTTAAACCTCCAAGCTGAAAGAGATTCTATGAGCCAGAGGGACCTGGATAGGCTGGAGAGGTGGGCCCAGACAAACCTTATGAGGTTCAACAAGGTCAAGGGCAGGGTCCTGCTTCTGGGTCAAGGCAACCAGCATTATCAGTATAGGCTGGGAGAGAATATACTGGAGAGCAGCCCTATGGAAAGGGACTTGGGGGCGCTGGTGGATGAAAAACTGGATATGAGCCACCAATGTGCAATCGCAGCCCATAAGGCCAAGCACATCCTGGGCTGCATCAATAGAAGTGTGGCCAGCAGATCAAGAGAGGTGATTCTGCCTTTCTACTCTGCCCTGGTGAGGTCTCACCTGGAGTATTGCATCCAGTTCTGGAGTCCCCAACACAGGAAGGATGTGGGCATATTGGAGTGTGTCCAGAGGAGGGCCACGAAAATGATCAGGGGAATGGAGTATCTCTCATATGAAGACAGGTTGAGAGAGTTGGTGCTGTTCAGCCTGGAGAAGAGAAGGCTTTGGGGAGACCTTATAGTGACCTTCCAATACCTGAAGGGGGCCTATAGAAGGCAGGGGAAGGTCTATTTAAAAGGGTTTGTAGTGATACGACAAGGAGTAATGGTTTTAGGCTAGGAAAGGATAGATTTAGGCTGAATATTAGAAAAAAGTTCTTTAATACAAGGGTGATAGATCACTGGAAGGGGCTGCCCAGAGAAGTGATGGAGGCCCCATCCCTGGAGTCATTCAAGGTCAAGCTTGATGGGGCCCTGACCAACCTGACCTAGGTAGAGATGTCACTACTCGAGTAGGGAGGTTGGACCAGATGACCTCTAGATGTCCCTTCCAGCCTAGAACATTCTATGATTCTATAATTCTATGATCCCATTGCTATTCTTTAAATTGATTCAAACATCTGACCTAGTCAGACTTCACAGAAGAGACCTCACAGTAGTTATTAATGTCAATACAAACACTTGACCTACGATGTAGATGTTTCAAGTACCACCCAGGATCATATGCGACTGGACAGATTCATGGAAGAGGAATCCAGAGAGTACTATGAAATAACATTAATGCTATCAAATATACTACTATTCCTGGCTCCAGGTATCCTTGGCTTTGAAGGTACTGAAAGCCGTGAAGAAAGTCCTGATGTTTGCTGATAAGGGAGTCTGGGTTGACTCTAATTAGTTACCTAAGTCTACTATGTGTTAGTGCACACTGTATTCACAGAATCCCAGAATGGTAGGGATTGGAAGGGACCTCTGGAGATCATCTTGTACAACCTCCCTGCTAAACCAAGGTCATCCAGGGTAGGTTGCCCAAGATTGCATCCAGGCAGGTTTGGAATCTCTCCGGAGAAGGAGACTCCACAACCTCTCTGGGCAGCTTCTTCCAGAACTCTAGTGCCTGTTCCATTGCTCCATGTTGTCCATCGATGCATTATATGCATGAAATAGATGACAACACCTATCAGCTTCTGACACTATTGGCACAACACTGGTAGCATGTCAGGAATACAGTCTTTCTGCATCAACACAGCATTTTGGTAGCAAAAAAAATGTTTTATCAAACTTCAGCATATGAAGGTTTTTTGTTATCTCTTTTTTACAGCTTAACCACCAATAATAATAATAAGGACATCAAAATTCATTTTAAAGCACAGTTTATCCTAACTAGAACCCAGTTACTCAAATAAATTATTTTAGGTTTTTTTCTAGTCATATCCAAGCCACGGATGCCAAACTCACTAGATAAAGCCAGCAAGTATTCCAGGAAGCATTATGAAAGTCAAGTCAGAGTCCAGACAAGAGAAGAAGAGAACATAAAACATGGGTCAATCCTGTGCATGGGTAGGAACCTAAAGTACCAGCTATAATTAACTAGTACATGAAAGCATTGCTAACTTTCCTGCTGAAATAAATCTGAGCAGAGATTTACCGAAGTCAGCACACCTGTGACATTTACGCTTGCAGCATATTTGACCCACACACCCACAGCTTCCTTCAGACTCATTTTGGCCTGCTAACTACATAATTTTCATCCATTCTGCTGCCAGCCAAGCTGCCTCCTGCTGCTGCCTTGCCATTCTCCCCCCTCCCTGCCTTTTTTGTATTAATCTCATTTACAGTCTATATTTACCTCCTCTGCTGGGGGACAGAGCAGGTGGATTAGCATGATTCCAATCAGATAACTTCTGGTACGTATCTCCTTCAAAAGGAAGATTAAATATGGTGTGGTGGAGCTGGTAAGGTATTTTTAAAACAACAAGAGAAGGCAGTTACTGCTCAGCATGTGGGTAGGGAGGGTAGAAAGGTTAATACACTCCACAGAACCACTGCTTAAATTAAAGATGTCCTTTGAATGATATCTAGCACTAAGGTACACTGGATAGTATCTTAAATTGCCTTGGTTTTGCTTTTTTCTTCTCTCCTCTTTCATCCATTCAGCAAGCCCTGACTCCTGTCAAAGGCACCTGACAGAAAGCCTGAACTCCAAAGCTTTCTCAGAAAATAGCCTACGCGCACTTCCTCTCTTTCCATCCCCCTCCCCCGCTCCCGACACACACACATTTTTCTGCTTTCACCTTGGCTGCCAACTGCCAGTTCCCGTGCAGAAACGTTTAGCCAGAGGCCTTCATAGAAAAGGCAAATGGTGGCAGGCACCTGCAACATTAAGGACCAAAGCAGCTCAAGAGGAAAAGCGATTCTTTCCTCCAATTGCAGAGATAATACACACTTGGCCACCTATTCATATTGAGCCACATGGCAAACCTAGTATCTGTAAAGTGTTTTCCTCAACAGTGAAACATTGCACAGTGTTTGTAGAGCTACTCTGGGCTACTTCAAGGGAGGAAGTTATCCAGTGCTCTGCTCACCTACCAGGAGTGGAGAGCTGAACTCGAGCAACAGCGAATTCTCAGAGTACGGCTCTCTCCCCTTCTCCCTCTTCTCACATCTCATTATCACACAGGGGTAAATATTTTTTAACTGCCCCTCCATTTCCCCCACAAAAAAGGGACCATATACTGCTGAGCACCTTAGAAGCGAGGAACAACTTAAGAAATTTCTCCAGTTTGCCACTGTATGGGAATAAATAAGCACACAGCTTATTTACAAGCATACAGCTTGCTTGTAGAGTGTATATATATATATATATATGTATATATATATATATATATTTCAGAGTGTTTTGATGCTATCAGTGGGTGCACAGATACCAATATCATATATGAATTTGGCCTCATGCAGATGTTAAGCAGTGTAAGTTTCGCTGTGTTAAATGCTGTTGAATGTGAGAAACTGTGAGCTCCTAGACAAAGTTGGGATACTGATGTACACATACAGACAAAGGCCATTTTTATTTCCTTGTGTGTTAAAGTGAAAGGAGATAAGGTGTTCCACTCAGACGAAAGCCTGCTGTCTGTAGTCCATATCTGCAACACATGCACTCTCTTTGGGCTTATTACACTGGAAGACTTCTGATTTTATTAAACATAAATGCAGAGAATGAATGCTGCAGAATCACGGCCTGAAAGGCCACAAGGTGGGGCAGTCAGGAGCTTGGAAGAGGTTGCTAATGATCTCATAGCCTCAGACTTCACCCAGGCACCCAGAAGGAGGACATCTGTACCGTAAGAGGCTCTTGAACTTGCAGGATGTCCAAGCATTTAAAAGCTTCCTAATACCCACACCCTAGCTAGCAATTCAAAGCTAATTATGAACTGACAAACATCATAAGGTCCAATTTCTGGAATCTGAATGGAATAATCCATCTATAATCCAAGAAAATTGCTATAGTTACTCAAGAAAATTAAATATTATGTGTATGTATAATTAATAGATGTCTAAGCCATCTGGAAAGACAAATCCATCTTTATTTAAATTTAAAAACAGAGGACATTCAGATAGAAACTCATTGTTGAAATAGCAGTTATTACTTCTTTTTTCCCTCTTCAGTCCTTGAAAGTGATTGTTTTGAAGCTCCTGGCACTGAGAAACTCTGCTTCCATTGAAGTCAGTGGTAAACCTCCCCCGCGGGACTAAACCTGACAATGGATAGTGACAGCACATATGAAGGGCTTTGAAGACTCCATCCTCACATTTCTTCCAGGGTGCGTACAGGCTCCACAGTGGCAATTTTCAGATACAACACCTTAGTTATTTCACATTTTATATGCAAGTTTTACAACAGATAAAAGTATTCATAGAAAACACACCTTAGGTTACAGGTCAAATGAGTGCAGGAAGCAGGCTGTCTTAAATTCAGACTGATTACATTTTAAATGGGGCTTCAGTGCATAATGATTAATATTTCACTATAATTATTTTTTCCAATTAAATGTAGCGTGATTAACTGACATTTTCCCCTGTGCAGCTAAACTGCATTAAAAAAAAAAAAAGTAAAGAAAAAATTAATTAAGGGAGGTTTGACTTGCTTATTTTGCAATTTAAACTGCTCTTCTTTTTCAATTGCTAATTGAGAAATTTAATTTCTCCAACATAGATCTGTTGCAAACCAAAGGGTCTGCAATCTGATAATTGAAAAGAAAAAGGAATGATGCTTTCCAGAAACATTTTAAAAAAGAAAAGAGATCCATAGTGCTAAGATTGATAATAGCTTCTGTTGAATTGGACACCAAATTTATATTTGGTTAATGTTTAGTTTATGAAATACACTACATAAACCAGCAGAAAGCAACAGTTTACAATGCTGGTTTTTGAAACAGAATTGGTTTGGTTCTAACTTAAACCAGGAAACTGTGTAATAAAAATGAGTAACGTGAAAGGTGTTGAAAAAACCTATTTTAAAATTATTTTTTCTTATGTAGTAATGTTGTTAATAGATTAAGGGATTTCACCTCTAAATTCTAAAGCAAAAAGCAGATGTGCAGAGGGATTAGCTAGGGAGGAAAATGAATGAAAACGTAAAATAAAAATTTCTCAGGAATAACAGCCATAAGCACATGTTACAAGAGAAAAAAAAACCCACCAAATCAAAACAGAGAAAAAAAAACACCAAAAAAAATCTTGACCAAATGGTTGAAAGAGGCATATGCCCTATCTGATGGAGCACACTTGTCCCCGCTACATTTTCCTCACTTGGGTGGTGGTGCCTATTGTTCTGACAGTCTCCTACCACCTATAGAAGCCATGAGTGCAGAGAAACCCACCAGACCCCCAGTATTGCCAGGCTCACCCTGAGACTGCCATGGCTTGTTTAAAATATTGAGTTATTGCCATCAAATTAGGATGCTGCAACATCTTAGGCCCATGAAACCTTTATATGACACTAGCATCATATTCCAATACCATACCATGAGATTTGTGTGTCAGTGCTCACACTTGAGCACAGCTACTTGACCTTCAGATCACAGAATTGTAAAACAGTTTGAGTTGGAAGGGACCTCAGAGATCATCTAGTTCCAACCCCTCTGCCACAGGTAGGGACACCTCCCACTAGACCAGGTTGCTCAAGGCCCCATCCAACCTGGCCCTGAACACATCCAGTGATGGAACATCCACAACTTCCCTGGGCAACCTCTGCCAGTGTCTCACCACCCTCACAGTGAAGAATTTCCTCCTAATTTCCTATCTAAATCTGCTCTCTGCCAGTTTGATGCCACAAGCTGCTGCAGTTGAACACTGAGCAGTCACAGTTTGGCTTACTCTGCTTTTTTTTGCTTTATTAAGGCACAATTCCAGTTGTTGAATGACTTCTGAAGAACTGTCAGAGGCATGTTTTTTTTCTGAGATATCATCAATTGTGGCAAAGCAGCAAAATGGCTCTTTAACAGGAGAACTTTTACAGCTGAGAAGTTCCAACTCACTCTGGAATTCCCTTCCCTTGGATATTCATTATATTCTGGCTGATATTTTTAAACCTGCCTATGGGATTTGGATGCCCAATTCCCATTAAAATTAATGTAAATTAATGGGAAATGAGTAACAAAATTAATTAATTTAATTAAAAATAATGAGAACTGGGCATCCATATCCTTAAGGCAAGTTTTGAAAGTTCAACCAGTGAGCTTTAGGACAATGCATAGACATAAATATACACTTTGGATATACATTGACCTACAGGAAATATGGGAAGGTATTTCTGCCAGGTGTTTGAAAACTGTTAGAAGCCAGTTCTGTCAATGTATGACTGAAATGTCTCAAAAAACACTGACTGATGCTAAAAAATTATATTACTAAAGCCCCTTATATATCTATATCTACATCTCAGGCAATGGCTGTTCATAATTCAGCTTAATTCCAGATAATAAGAGCTATCAGAATATGATTTAGAGCTGCAGTTTGATTTTTCAAGAGGGATTGTCACAATATATTTAAACATTAGTATATACTATTACTCAGAACTTCCCACAGATTTCACTAATTGTCACTTCCAGCATTATTGTTTTATATTTCTAGAATATATTGATCATTTCCATTTAATATATATTTAAAGCTACTGATTTCCTCAACATGCCCTGCATAGCTCTTCCATCATAATAGAAAACCAGTCCATGAAGTTTATAGGCTAGCAAGAAGCTGGCTAATAATACAAATAATGGATTTCTATTAGCCTTGGAAGTAGAATTTGGGTCCCCCAAAAGCATTTATACTTTTTGCTGCCATCTAAAACCACACAGCAATAGAAACTGCAATCTGTATCTGTGGAAATCTAATTGATTTAACTTTGCTTTGCAGTTTTTAGATTTACCTTCCATTCACCAAAACACTTTAAACTGAGTTTTTAACTATATCACTTTCATTTTTACTATAGTGAAGAACTTCTTTATATTCAGGGACCTCACTACCACAGTCAGCCAGTTATTAAAACATATTTACTTCTTGTAAAAGCCAAGGTGTCACATATCAGTGGCACAAACAGAATTCTCTTGCGAGATTAAGGTATGGCAAACGTGAAACCTGCCTGCACTGGTTTATTAAAGAACAGAAATTTCTATAAAATGAATTACGTAAAGTAACTGCTTAGCATTGAAATAAATTTAATGGTTGGACTTTCCAAATGTTGCAAATGTACACATTAGAAGTTCTCTTCTAATAAATTTTATGTGTTCTCATTTACATAGGATATCAGAGAATTGTTTTGTGTAGTTCAGAAATGGAAAAGCACCACCTTATATAAAAAAGAAGACTTTCACAATACATCCTATGTACAGGACGATCTTTATGGCAACATTTTACAAGTGCAATTAGAAACATGCAGTTCTGAGCACCCTCTCATTTCTCAGACTCCAGGATTATATGGAATTTTGGGCTAGTAAAATAGAACAGAACAGATGCTAGTTAGAAATGCCTGCAGATTAAGACATAGTCTTGTCACAAAAATAGGAATTTTGTTCTTGCAGAAATCATTCTACTGTTCCACAATTGTGAAAGTACCCCCCACGTTAAAATACTGTTAACTCCTCTTTAAACCATTCTGTCATAGAAAAGGAGGGTTGGACTGGATGACCTTCAAAGGACCCTTCCAATCCAAAACATTCTATCATTCTATGGTAAAAATGAACATCTATGGTCATTTAGGTGCAGCAGAAAAATTTGTCTAGGTAGAACTTTAGGATTTCCTTCACACCTTTGAAAGACTCTGTTACTCTTATATGACCAAAAAGTACACATTGGCAAAGCAGCCCCAGCTAAGCCACTGCATATCCCAAAATCCTGGACGTGCCCACAGCATGACCAATTCTCATGCCCCACAGCAGAAAGCGCTGTCTTAGCAGGACTCACTGCACGTAAATTATACAATCAGATGCTGAAACCATTATTTAAGGCTGCAGGCATAGCTGGAGTGCAAGGGAAATAAAAGGGTGCAGTTGACCCTGCACTCTCTGGAGGTATCTCCTGTCCTGCTTGGTAAGTGCTAGTAAGGTGATGTCCAACAGATAGCAGGAGGGTACTGCTGCAAACTCCACTAACAGTCCACTACACAGTTCTCATTCTGCCCAAAGTACACCCTACTCAGACCAGAACTGAAAGAGGGAACTGATTTTTTTAAAAAAACTCTATTTTGGATGGTAGACACCTAAGTACTGTACAAATCATAGAATCAAAGAATGGTTTGGTTTGGAAGGGACCTTTCAAGGTCATCTAGTTCCAACCCCCTGCAGGGAGCAGGGACATCTGCAGCTAGAGCAGGTTGCTCAGAGCCCCAGCCAACCTCATCTGGAATGTTTCCAGGGATGGGGCATCAACCACCTCTCTGGCCAACCTGGGGCAGGCTTTCACCACCCTCACCGTAAAAAATTTCTTCCTTCTCTGTAGTCTAAATCTCCCTTTTTTAGTTTAAAATCACCACCTCTTGTCCTATCGCAACAGGCCCTGTTAAAAAGTCTGTCCCATCTTTCTGATCTGCCCCTTTAAGTACTGAAAGGTCTAAAGAAGGTCTCCCTGAGCCTTCTCTTCTCCAGGCTGAAAAAGCCCATCGCTCTCAGCCTGGCCTCACAGTAGAGGGGTTCCAGCCCTTACATTATTTCTGTGGCCTCTTCATTTGCCTATTTACATGTTCGACTTCCATCCCTTGAAAAATCATCTCCTAGTGCAGCTGTGATAATAGACTATTTGGTTTTAAATAACATTGAGGGAATCACCTAGTGCAACACAGCCTATAGGTATTCTTCTTCCTGCGACATTCAAACACTAGCCCAACAACTGCTGGTGGAAAAAATAAAAGTCAAAAAAATTACGAGGGTTTAGGAAAAAAATTGTGAAGACACAAAGGTTATTTGCTATCCCATTCTGACTTGTAACACACATCACTACTTCCCAAGCCTGTCTGTTCACTAGCCTGAAACTTTGACACCTTTTTCCTTCTGCTGTATGTTTTATTATCTTCTAATTTATCACCACACATATCTAAACAAGAAGTTGTGTCTTATTAAGCACTTTAAAGGATTTATCTTATACACTTATTATTGAAAATGTTGAGTGCCATTAATAAAACTGCTGCTAATTTTAAATAAACTCAAGAGTTTCACATAGGAGCATGTACAGATATAAAAGTTAAAAAAAAATCAGATTTATAATGTCATAAAGGATAACTACTGAGAAGATTATCAAGACAAAATTTCTACTGTACTCCATGTAATTAGCATCCAAGGATCTATTTAAAACTTCTGCTTCCTCTAGGTTACATAACATAGTGGTTAGAAGAAAACACAGCACAACTCATCAACTTTGCAAGTGCATTCAAAGGTTAGGCATGGTTTTGATGATGGTATTGCATTTTGGAGCTTTTTCTAGCTTTGTAATTGCTACACAACTATATGTTTTATTGTAATTATTAAATAACAACTTTTAAAATATTTATGCACTCTGGTGCAAATTTTCTGGGAGAATACAGGCAATGTACAGAAGCAGATACAGAAGATACAGCTTTTACAGTGCTAGACAGCTAGAAAATAAGGAGTGTCCCAAATAGCTGCCACCCACATCTCTGATTTAGTAAGCAAAAAGTCTATTGTTTCTTTTAACGTTACCCAAACAGAAAATGTTGACACCTACTGATTGTAAATTCCAAACAAATCCTGGCAATTTTCAGACAGAATAATCTAAGAAGAAAGATGAAAAGTCTAAGTTAAGAAATTATCTTTTGAAAAGTTTCAATGAACAATTGTGTTCTAGGATTTTGAGAGTCCTTAGTCCTCAGGGGACCTTCTTGCAGCCTTCCAGTATCTGAAGGGAGCCTACAGGAAAGCTGGACTTGCAGTGATAGGATGAGGGGTAATGGGTTCACTCTGGCAGAGGAGAGATTGAGATTAGATGTAAGGAAGGTGTTCTTCACTCTGAGAGTGGTAAGACACTGGCACAGGCTGCCCGGGGAAGTTGTGGATGTTCCATCACTGGATGTGTTCAAAGCCAGGTCGGATGGGGTCTTGAACCACCTGGTCTAGTGGGAGGTGTTCCTGCCCATGGCAGGGGGTTGGAACTAGGTGATCTTGAAGGTTCCTTCCAACACAAAGCATTCTAAGATTCCACTAGTTTTCCCGCCAATTGTATAAAAAAGTCACATCTGGAGATGTTCCCCCTCCCACTGCAGATTTTAGTGAGACTTTGATTTAGATTTTTTTTTTATGTGGCCACACCGCCTCTGGCCTCTGCATCACCTGTGATTGGCCACAGGGGCAGCCATGCCTCCTCCAGCAGCCTTCCTCCATTCCCAGGGTGGCACAATTTTATTGCAGCCTCACCCCACCTGAAAGATGCCCTTTAACCACAGGTTCTGGGCCCAGATTTTTAATCACTCCCTTTTAATAGGAGTTTTATTGGCACAAATGAGTAGACAGATCCCACATCTTTACAGATTTTCAGTTTTGAGCTGCCAGTATGCAACAGTTTTTTGCAGAAAAGAGACAGATCTCTTAGTTATGGAAGCAGGGTACAAAATGTGCATTGTGACTGTCGCTGAAGCCTGGGTCTCCATTTAGGTCTCTGTAGTTGTATTTCCAAATGGCCTTAAATTGTTGAAGATGTTCTTCTATCTGAAAAACAGGTGTTTTTCCTTCTGGTTCCAGAGTCTCCTTCTCTTGAGAGATTCTAACTCTGCCTGGACCCAATGTTGGGCAGCCTGCTCTGGGTTACCCTGCTTTAGCAGGGGGTTTGGGCAAGATGACCTCCAGAGGTCCATTCCAACCCCTACCAGTCTGGGATTCTGTGATTCTTCATAACGTATATGTTAATGCAGCACACTAAGCTGGCTAGGTACTGATATGTGTTTCACATGTGATATTCAGAAAAGGGGAAAATTACTTTCTCAACCAATTCACATCTCCCCTACTCTATATTCCTGGGATATGCTGGCAGGGTTGCGATCTACAATAGCAGCATCTCCTGGGAAAGCTGGAGTTAAATTTCTATAGATGTTAAAATGTTCCAGTCCAGCCAGATCTGTAGGGACGACACTGGCATTCACTAAGCCTTTACAAGCCTGCAACAAACCTCCAGAGACCTTTATTTACCACAGTATTATTCTTCCTGGAGCCTAGATAATTGGAACAATGCAATTTATAGTCTCTCTGACAACAGTTATACATGTTGGGGTGTTTGGGGTGTTATAGTGGACCTTTGACATGACATATAAGTAAACTGCATCTGTATTTGAGGAAAGGTTAAAACAAAGCCCAATCTACATTTTCCTTAGAGAATTTTTTGCTACTATCCAAACCACAGACCTGTCCCATATTTCACCCTTGCTGCAAACACCAAGTGACTCATTAACTGTATGTGCTGTTTAAATATCTCTTTCCAGATGTTTCAGATGTGCATGTTGTTTTTCCATTAGCAAAATGCTAGACATTGTCCATGGGAAGCCACTGCAAAATAATTTCAGTGACCATGTTAGAAAGCCTCTTCATATTGCTTGCACCCTGGATGTCTTGTCCTGCGCACTGAGAGCAGTTACAATTTAATTTGGTAAAGAATATGTATTTGACTTTTACAGACAGCAATTATTAACTATTGCAGCTCTCTGTGGAGTATGGTGGGTTTCATAGGTGTCAGGAAAATTGCAATGATTTATGCACTCACAACTGCATTGACGTATATACTACCCTCCCTTAGCCTCCTATAAAAAAATAAAATAAATTAAGGAAAAGCAATTTCTTATGTGAGGAGTCATATATGCTACAACAGATCAGAGAAATAGTCGTATTTATTTAAGTACCTTGATACTGTTATCAACCACTGTTGGAAGTAGGATGCAAAAAAATACAGATGGGGCCAAGGATGTGATTTTCTCTTCATAGAAGACGCAGTAGGTCAGGATAAAAATTATTAATGTATTTTGGGGAGATGTGTAATGTTATTAACTGCCTGCCTGGCAACTCTGAGTTTAGCATTCGAGCTGATCATCAGCTTGTTTTTCATGACTGAAAAGTCTTTGAAAAAAGTTGAGGGATGTTGACATTACATCTGTTGTAATACAGGGACCAAATGATTGTCTCTATTTTTGTTTCATGTTGTTAAATATATTCTTGCTTTTTAAATGTATTTCTTGTGTAAATTCTACACAATAAAATTATTTACATTAAATTGAAAACTTTTTAAAAGGGTGAACACTGAGAATTACTCTTCAGTATTTCCCATATATGCATTTGATAGACAAGCACTTAATATTTAAATATTCCAAATGAACTATTCAATAATAGAAAGGCTCAGTGTGATTTTTGCTTTATAGTAGAAGATTTTTTTTTTCCAACTGTATGCATACCAAGACCAATAAAACAGTCTCACATTGACTAATATTTATTACTTAAGGCATGAGATGAAGCTTTGCTTTGTATATTTTTCATGTATTGGCAAGCCTCGGGAACTCCTCTGGAAGCAGTTCTTGCCATGCTTTCCTTCTGCTCTGAGGAGAAACTTGTGAAAGAGCAGATTAGTATGAAACTCTAAGACCTCCCTCTGTTAGGTCCAGTATATAGGTCAGCAGACCCAAGCAAGGTATTGCAGAGCTTCGGTCTTTCCCTGCAAAACCGGCTTTCCAGCTGCTTAGACGTAGATCTTGCAAGAAAAGGCAGGTGGAGTATAATAATTTTCACCAAGTTCTGCATAAACAATTGATCCATGTTTGACCAATAAATAGGAAAAAAAAAGAAAAAAAAAAGTAAAAATGTATAGATTGCAAGGAAAAAACTTGTCACCTGATAAAGACTGCATACATTTGTGACTGCAACATACAATGATGTGAAAATTCAAGTATGTTAATCAGCAGTGCCTGGAAAGAGTTAAAAGCTAGGAAACAGATGTCTGAAAGAGCTTCTCTTTGTCTCAATAAAAAAATCTAATAACTAATAATTTTCCCAAGAGGGAGACTGCTAAAAAAAGACAGTATCTTCTGTCAGCTTTACGCTCCTCAGAGGTTTCTTTCTACACTCGTCACAAACTTTTCACACACAAAAAAGGAGAATAATAGAGTGGCTTGCATTGGAAGTGACCTTCAAGATCATCTAGTTCAAAGCCCCGTCCAACTTGGCATTGAACACATCCAGTGATAGAGTATCCACAACTTCCCTGGTCAATCTATGCCAATGTCTCACCACCCTCAGAATGAAGAACTTCTTCCTTACATCTAATCTCAATCTCCCCTCTGTCAGTGTGAACCCATTACCTCTCATCCTATTACTGCAAGTCCCTTCCCAGCTTTCTTGCAGGAGAGGCAATTACCATACGGATTAGATTAATTGTGGTAGGCCCATAAAATTATTTGTCAGGTATGAACATGCCTGACCAGATCTTCTTGCACACATTCCTATAAAGAACATAACTTCACCATGCCTTTGAAGAGCATGTCTTTGAACAGATGAGTTGAACTGACATGAAGTTTATCTCAATCCAACTCAGGAGACAATCCCTCACTTTTTTCTGCATTTCTATGTGTTTTGGTCTATCACTTAATAGAAATATATTTATGCAAAATTAATAGAGAATATGGAAAAATACAATAGAATAATTTCAGTTGGAAGAGACCTACTACCATCATTTAATCCAACTGCCTGACCCCTTCAGAGCTGGCCAAAAATTAAAACATGTTTTTAAGGGCACTGTCCAAATATCTTCTAAACATCAACAGGCTTGGGCCATAGACCACCTCTCCAGGAAGCCTTTCCAGGGTTTGATCACCCTCTTGGTAAAGAAATCTCCAGTCTGAACCTCCCCTGATTCAGTTTTCAACCATTCCCATGCAGTCTGTCACTAGATCCCAGGAAGAAGAGCTCAGCACCTCCCTTTCCACATACCCTCCTCAGGAAGCTACAGAGAGCAAAGAGGCCACCTCCCACCCTCCTTTTCTCCAAACTAGACAAGCCCAGAGTCCTCAGCCACTCCTCACAGGACATTCCTTCTGGCTCTATCACCAGCTTGGTTGCCCTTCCCTGGATGCATTCAGGGGCCTTCACATCCTTCTTAATTGGTGGGGTCCAGTATCGCACACAGCACTTGAGGTGAGGCTGAACCAATGCTGAATCCAGCAGGACAATCCACTCTCCTGGCTGGCTGGCCGTGCTATGTGTGATACACCCCAGGATGGGGTGTGGCCTCCTGGTACCAGGGCACATGACTGACTCCTGTTCAGCCACTGCTGGCCATCACCCACAGATCCCTTTCTGCAAGGTTTCTCTCCAGCCACTCCTCTCCCAGGTTAGACTTGTGCCCAGCATTACTCTGTCAGAGGTGCAGGATCTGACTTTGGACTTGTTAAATTTAATCCCATTAATCACAGCCTAATGCTCCAATCTATCCAGATCCCTCTGCAAGGTCTCTTGTCCCTCAAGAGTCAAGAGCACCTCCTGGTTTAGTGTCTTCGGCAAACTTGTTAATGATACACTCAACTTCTGCATCCAGATAGTTGATAAAAAAACTGAAGTAGAAATATGTAATAATAATAGTCATCATATCTGTTCAATAAGTGTCTTATCTGTTATAAATGTGGTTTTCACTGATTGCTGCTTTCCACCTACCACTGTTCTGTGGCACTATTGACTCTTAAAATAAGCATCATTCTGTATAGAGAAGAGCCACTATCAAAAAGTGACTTTGATAGATTTTCCAATCTAGCGAACATCCACATGTGTCTGTAACTAAACAAAAGTGTGTTTGCTTAACCTTAGATGGTGGTTTGACAACACCCTAAATCTGACTCTGGACTCCCAAGAAGGACCTGCAGTCACGTGATGAAAATTCTGTTTACTCACTAGCAAGGTTTCTTGAACAGTGTGAACCAGGAGAGAAAATTTTGTGCCAGATGACTTTTTGCCTGTTTGCTACACTAAACTTTACAATGGATCAGATATTGTTCATCTTTCTGCATCATAAAACTTTTGAATCATCTGGGAAAAGCAAACGTACCAGTGTCTGATACATATAACATTTTTACTGTTGAGAGATTTAGTCACACATGGATCTGGTATGGAGCCACCGCTGCAAGAGACAACAAAAAGAGTTTTTACAAATACATTAACAACAAAAAAAGAACCAGGGAGAATCTCCATCCTTTACTGGATGCAAGGGGGAACACTGTTACCAAGGACGAGGAAAAGGCTGAGGTACTTAATGCCTTCTTCGCCTCAGTCTTTAATAGTCAGACCAGTTATCCTCA
>JAVSBS010019021.1:0-13238 GCA_033124195.1 Coracias cyanogaster | reverse complement strand
CATGGGGTGCGCATACCCTACTCAACCCTCCCCAAACCTGCTCTCAGACCTGTCCAGGGGCAGAGGGAAGCAGCCCTCTGACTTCCACAGCCAGCCTGAGGTTGGCTGAGAAGTGCCACCAGGTACAGCCGTGGCCGTGGCCGCACACCCCACAGCTCTGCACCGAGGCTGCAGACCAAGGTGGTTTGTAACCCAAGCTATGCTCAAGAGGCAGGTTCCATAGTAACCTACACCAGACGCGGCCACAGAGCAAGGCCCCTCTGCCACCGACACAGCGATTCGGACCAGGCAGCACCGCCCTCTCTGCTACCAACAGGGATTTTAGCAAAGATAAGAATCCAAAGCAGAAGGTGGCACCCAAGTCCAGCCTTCTCACCCTCACTTTGCAAAATTAAGTTACTGTAGCCAGAATTCTCCTTCCTATCCAACAAGCAAGAACAGCCTAAAGTAGCAGCTACTTGTTCATCCCCTAAAAATCCCCAAGCCAGAGCGAGCTCTCTGTCAAGCAAGAAGTATAGGACTAGCACCATAAGGTGTGGCAGCTCACAAGCACTTCCTCCATGAAAGCACAACTCCTGAAGACAGACAACACAAGCTAACACTCTATAAGTTACATGCAACACAGATATTTTGAGATTGTTTTACCCATTTGAGACAATTGAGGTCTTGCAACTAGATGGCATGGTAAGAACGCAACAGATGAGACAGAGATAAGAAAACCCGGAGCAATCTTGTGGTGTCATTATCTACTGCAGGAAGGGGACTGGCTGCTCAAAATGGAAACCGTGCAGTGGTGCCCTTGAGGCCTGCAGATTCTACTGCATAACAGAAGAGCTGTATGGGCAGTTCAGTGAATAAAATTCAGTCAGCACTTCTTATAGTATCAGTTTAAACCCTTTTTATTTGGGAAATGTGAAGTCAAACAATGCATCTCAGAGTTATAAACTCAGCAGCTTTACAAAAGAACGCTATTGCAAAGCTTACTCTTGTTTCAGATGAAGCACAGATGCAGACAAACTGGAGTGTTACAGAAATTCAGACATTTGATAGCTCCTTTTGGAGGAGTGGGTCTGAAGATACGACTTCCGAGGAGCGAGGATAAGTTCTGGTTTCCCCCTCTCAACCTCGATACTTATTTGTGCTCTTTTCCAAAAATCTGTACTCTGCATGATGTTGACCAGTTAGCACAAATGCTACAGCACCATCTCCCCTATTCAGTTTACAAAGTTAAAAAGCCGAGCTGGTCGGGTTGCCCACTGCCATCATGATAGCTTCAAAGCAGCTGAATGACTTTTTTGAAAGGAAAAGGAGCACAAGGCAACATATTTACCCACTTGAAGCAAAGTTTACCTTGGTAAACACAGGAATTTTAGTCAGAAAATACAACTTTTTTTAG
The DNA here is from genome assembly GCA_033124195.1 of Coracias cyanogaster. Classification (NCBI taxonomy): domain Eukaryota; kingdom Metazoa; phylum Chordata; class Aves; order Coraciiformes; family Coraciidae; genus Coracias; species Coracias cyanogaster. Next base: position 11,842 of record JAVSBS010019021.1, on the reverse strand, counting down.
ATTACATTAGGGTAAGGTGTTTTGCCAACAGTCTGCAATAGCCTATGTCATGTGGTAGAAGGAGACAACAGTCAACACCACAAACACCAAGTGACGAAGATCACTGAAGACTAGCAGCGAAACTAACCTACATGACAGTTATTACCACTAGGAAATAATAAAAGCTCCCAGAAAAAGAAAAAAACACAACACAAAAAAACCCCAAACTCACACAACAGAAGTCACTGTGGAAACAGCTTTAATTATGGACCAGATAGCAGGAGACAAGAGATGTGCATGGACTAAATTTTCTGCTCCCTAGCACTCTTCTCCCCGCTCCAGAAGTCAGAGACGCTGGAAAGAAAATGTGAGCTTTTCCTTGAAGGAAAAACAAGCCATAAGATGAACAGACTAAAGGATGGAACAGTCTAGCCTGCAATTTCCTCGATCCAGTTCAGGGGAATTAGATCAGCCTTTAGTAGATAGAAGTTGCTCAGAATCCTCCTCAGAAACAGACCCCTCAGATAAAACTTTAAAATGAAGTTACAGATGAGCAATATTGATGAAATTTAAGGAGGCCTACACCTATCCCCCACATCTCCCTCCCTGGAGACTTGCACTGAAGGCACCAATGCACAAGTAGAGTCTCTTCCACTTTCAAAAGGTTTTTAGCCCATTTGCAACACCCATCCTCTGGGCTTCCTCATGCTCCTCTTCCCTTAACAGGAGAACAGGTTGAGTCATCACAGGAGCTGGTCACTGCCTACTGATTCTCCTAATTCTGAGAAAAGAAAAAAACAAAACAAAAAAACCCCCACAACACACTCACATGTTCTCCCTAGCGAGAGGGAATATCATGACACAGAGATAAAACCACGCTTGACAGTCATTCTGCTGACCATACTTAAGGTGTTTTGCCTCTTGGTGTGAATTTTCTTACTTGTGGCTTGGAAGCTTTAGATCCATTCTGAGATTAGAGAGAGACTGGGAGAATCAAGCACCCACACACAGTCCCTGGAGCTGCCTTCCTTTCCAGTGGACTTAAGATTCAGAACTGCAATGAGTCTTCACCCAGTTGCAGGTACTGCAAGCTTTTTTTCGCCCGGAAGCAATCCTACCCTTCCTAAAGGGGTTTGATATTTAACCCTTCAACACTTTTGCAAGCGTGACTCATCTGAAGGTAGCAACTGTTTACAATTCTGTATTTTGCATTCAGTTTGCATTCTGGGATGAAAGTGGAGCTAGCGTAGTTTGTTATGCAAACCTGACAGCTTATGAAGTGACTGCTGTGGAAAAGAGATCCTTGGAGAGAAACTTTAAATGCCCAGAGTATGTGAAAAAAAGTCAGCATCCATGTTCAGATTGAAGCAGAACAGTTTTGGAATGTCCACTGAGGAGAGACAGGCAAGAGAGCCCCTAAAGAAACAACAGAGGCACCTCAGACATGAGACACCAGAGAGACAGACCCTCACAGGAAGAACCATGAAGAGAGAACATTCACACAAAAGACACTCCAACAAGGAGAATTTTTCCAACTGCTACCACCCTGCTAAAAACCTAAACCCAAGAGAGAGCAGCTAAGACTGCCCGGAGAGAACACGACTCCCCGCTACAGGTTTTCTCATACCGTACAGTACAGGGCTTCCATCAATCTGTAATAGCTTCCATAGAATCATTTAGGTTGGAAAAGACCTTTAAGATCATCCAGTCCAGCCCTAACCCTACTCTACCAAGTCTGCTGCCAAACCACGTCCCTGAGCAGCAGATCTACATGGCTTTTAAGCACATCCACGGATGGCGATTCAACCACCTCCCTGGGCAGCCTGTTCCAGTGCCCAACAACCCTTTCAGTAAAAAACTTTTCCTGCTGTTGAACCTAAACCTCCCCTGGCACCTCTTGAGGCTGTTTCCTTTTGTCATACCACTTGTTACTTGTGAGAAGAGCCCAGCACGCACCTCCCTACAACCTCCTTTACGCTTTGAGATACCACATCCTTGCATAAGGTCTGTTCTAGGACAGAGGGGACAGAAGCAGACATGCTGCAGTTAGAGCTGCAGGAACTAAGATGAGCGGTGCCTGGATTTAAATTCAGGCAGATTGGTCAAGTGTAACGATGAGACAGTCCTGTAAAGAACGGGTTGGATTTTCTTGAAGCTTTCAGGATCTGTTTAGAAAGTATCTATGGGGTTCAAGGAATAGATTTTAGCACATTTCAGAGTTTTAAGTAGACTTTAAAAACTTCTTTGCAATGTTTGGTTTCTGAGCAATTTAAACAGTTCTAATTCCTATGAAATCAAACTTCTCCATCTCCAGCAGTACTGATTTACATACTGCTTACACCAAAGAAACTCTATTCAACTTAACAGATCAAATAAGCCCTCAAAACACAAAATTACATGTTTATTAAGATTTTTCCCTTCCGAGTAATTAAAGGGTAAGAAAGCACATGTTTCAGTTAATGGGAACAAAGCCTGAATGGACGTTGCTGCTCACAGCTTTAGCTACAAGGTTATGTAACCCAGGTTCCTCTGAGCATCTTTCTGTTGCTGACATGTCTTCACAAGTCATGCTGTCATCTCTGCCCCGGCCTACATCCTCTGTCACTTCCCAATATTTGAAGAACAACTTATACATTAAGAAGTTGCTTTGAAACTTGTCTTCAAGTTCCTTTTATATGTGAGCTGTATCACAGAAGAGAACCGAACAGGAACACTGAGCATGACACACCCCTGACACTTCCAGGATTTCCTGCCATAGTGACGGGAGGTCACTTTAAGGAACAGAGTTGCAGTAAGGTACTTAGCCAAGCCTTTCTTCCTACATAGTTTGCGAGCGCTAAATGGAAAGAAGGCAGAATCACACGGCCTGCAGAGAAAATAATTTCAAGTAATATCAAAACTCTCACTGCTACACCTTGTTATATACAGAACTAGTGAGAAATGGAAGTCAGTTTGGACAGGTGTCCTGTAGGAAAACATGGTGACAATGACAATGGGATTAACAAAAAGAAACAGTCAAGATCTATGAGAAAAGTTCTGAGTCAGGTCATGGATGTTGCATCAGTGAGGGACACCAAAGCAGGCATGGCTGACAGTAGCTTTGAAAATTTTGTTTCAAGAACATTTAACCCATCTCCTGCAATCGAATATGTAAGCCTTGCCTACAAGTTCTGTAGTTTGCTTGCAACTTGCCGTCAGGGCATCGTTTCCTAGGATGGTGGAATCAGTATTATTAGACAGTTTTTTGTGCATGCATTGAGGCCTTCTCAGATTGAGCAGACACCCCATTTTCAGAAGGCGAATGTCCAACACCTTCCAAAACATGAACTCCTTAAATGATTCTGAAGTGGCTCAGTCAAAAGCAATCCCCTTATGAAAAACAACGTGCACTGAAGTACGGCACTTTCTCCAGGGGAGCTCAGTATCACAAATAACTACAGCAGCGTGTAGAAAAATGAGACGTTGAAAGCTGTAACCACTTGGTGCTTCTCACTGATGTGTAACGCTTGTAAGTGCTGGAGCAATCTCTGAAGCGTTGGTTGGCAGAGAAACTCAAAGGATGGCAAGGCATTAGATAGCAACTGAGTGAAGCATTTCAACTCCTTCAGGGCTGGAAGCAGAAACAGGTTGTAAGTGCTGAGTGCTGCCAGGAATCAGCCAACTGCCAGCGGAGATTTGGTTTCTAGAGAGGTTTTGCACTTGCTGTAACTATTGGATGGAAAGAGAGGGATTTTCTTCAGTTTCCTGTAAAATGAGCAGCAAGCTTCCCAGCTGCTCCAGGCAGATCTAAATGGAGACACAGCCCAGAATGGACAGACTTGCCTTCTTAAGTCGCTTTCATCAGGATCAGTTCCCTGGAACAGCTACCATGCAAGCAGCAGGACGGGGGCAGGACCACACTCTCAGCACCAGTCTACATTCAGGCTGCAGTTTTCAGTTGCTTTAACCTGCTTTATCCACTGCAGCGTCTTCCCCACGCAAGCTAGAAGGGAGGGAGGACTGTGTTTTCCAGAATAAAACCCTCAGAAATATGAGTCATTCAAGGCATTTTGCATAAAACGTGCAAGCACCAACGTGAAATTCTTTGCTTTGTGTGCAGCAGGTTGGGTGAAAAAGCCAGTTCTTTGTACTGACAGTAAGGAGAATATTCTGAAGTTTCAGAGTCTGGGAGTGACTCTGAAAAATGAGTAATTTTTCACGGCCTTATTTTGTGAGCAGAGTTCCCAAGTTCTTCACTTCCACACAGGCAAGTCAGAGCTCTAAGAGAGCTACAAAAGCTGTAATAGTATCTACGGTACAACTCAGCACATCCGTCTTGGCAGGTGCCAGCGATGAGCTCTAATGCCACACGGAAAAGCAGCCTTCATTTACAGAAGTTCACTTCTACAGTGCCGGTATTCAGAGACGTGCCAGATCCATACACATCCCTTTCAACGCCCAGGCACCAAGGCAGAAACACGCAGCAAAGGGGCAGAGCACATTAACTGCTGGTGTTCCTCCATCGGGTGTGGACGGCAGAGCTTAGGCATCAGACCCAGCACTCGCCTTTCTGCTTTAGAGGGAGACTTCAGTCAGCACATTTTATAGCCTCTAGAAAACTCCCTCCTAATTTCACAGTGGATCATTTCTGTTGGTGTTTGGAACCTTATCTGGAAGCTTCTGTACAAGTGGTGTAAAGAATATAATATCAGAAAATGATAAATCCACCTTGCCTGCAGAAGTGGGCGGGGGCCACAAAAGGCATTACAAAAAGGGCGACCTTGCCACTGCTTTCTATCCTAGATGGGTGTTTTCACCTCTTTACAAAAGTGTATTGCAGACAGTCTTGCAGGAAGGACATCCCATGACACACGGCAAGCTTTGAGCTGGAGGTTGACTGAAAGTGAAGGTTGAAGAAATCGGGTTTCCCCGTACTAGAGAAAGCAATTGTGAACCACCAGGCAGTTACGGATCCAGTGCAAAGCTCAACACTGGAAGACAAGAGAACGCAAATTCTCTAATTACACATTGGTGCTGAACCCCTGTTTCAGAGCATGTTAAAGTTGAAGAGCTATCGGTAATTCTTTCTGCTGCTCATTTTAAGTATGTGCAGTCAAATATTTCCAGCTAGACCTAGAGATGTTATTTCCTTCCTATTCTGCCCACAAGCCTAAGGTGATTTCTCTTGCAGTCTCCAGGCCATACCTGAAGATCAAGCTAAACAACTCTCTGAATCAGACTTTTTCCATGCTAGCTGCCAAACTGAAAGAGGAAGTCACATTTAAGACTGACAACTAATTGCAAGAAGACTGGTAGTTTAAGCCGCCTTTCTACAGGGCCTCACTTCAAAACTTTGTTTTTGCCTAGTAAGAATACTTTCCAAAAAATCTAGTGAGTCAGAAAGCCTATGAAGGACTCAAACAGAAGGCTCACACGGGTGTACCACAGCCTTTTATAAACCACGGCAGACTTTGCTACCCTAGTTCCATGTGTTAAGTTTTTCATTCCAGAATAATTCTTCTCTCACCTGCCCTCTAGTCTATCCCTCTTCCTCAGACAATACTCTAGCCTATGATCCCAGTTCGGCATCAGACTCCAGACAGGTCCCCCATACTGCAGCAAAAGTTTACAGCCAAAGTTTGGATGTTGCATCTATCACTAGCACGTGGGCACTACGGCAGGAAGACAGAGAGATGAGAAGTTCAATTTGTAGGTTAGAATGCAGGAGGGTTTTGTGCCAAAACAGTGTGTTTTTTCCTTTCAGTTAGACTAGCCATGATAAAACATGTTGGAATTCGAAAGTCAAGTCAAATACAGGTTAACTTACAGGGAACAGGAATTGGAGAGGTTTTTTTAATGTTCTATTAGACTGGTTCTCTCCTGTTGAGATTTAAGCTTGCATAGGTCAGAGATACATGAACTCATAGCAGAGTATCATCCCATCTAGACTTCCCAAATCAGCTCGGCTGCATCGACTTGCCTCCCTCTCAAGCGTGGCTCATTAACCTTACCCAAGTGTCACGCTGACTTACCATCCAGACACCATTTGTACTCTGTACACAGCAGAGACCTGCATCAAATGTTTTCCCCCAGTAGTTTACGCTCCCCAACGTACCAGTAGAGCCCTGGGAGACAAGTCTGCAGGTTTGTCTACCTGCAAACCACGTACACAAAAGTTCGAGGACGCTGGGCTGCAGAGCAGTAGTGCTGGGTCCTGTCCTAGTGGTACCTGGTCAGTAAGAACCAACATCACTTTTGTTAAAAACCCTCCCACTTAAATGACCCAACTCATGTGGTCAGAAACATGACTGGTTTTCAGCTCTTTATAGACGTTGTAGAAATATAAGGAGCAAATCAGGTCCCAATCCTCTGCGCAGGAATCCTAGACAGTACAGACTATTTTCTTTGTCGCCAGGGAAGCATCCCGGCCTTCAGTCTCAAGGCCATTCTTTCCCCACCACATATACACACCCAGCAAGCACAAGGTCTAAGCACTAGACTGAAGCCACCATGCAGAGATGTACCTCAGGCAAAGCACACACCTACACACAAAGGTCTCCCAGGAATTTAAGACAGTCCTCTTAAAGCAACTGTAGGATCAGCCGAGAAAAGAAGCGGCTCTAGGGAGAAAACCAGGACTTCTGTCGACATCTAGGAAAGCATGTGCACATCGATTTAAAAGATGAGCTTTCCGATGAGTAAAAAAAAATCACAAAGAAGAGAATCTCTTTAAGATGACCCCCTGAATGACTCATCACCTCTACAAACCTAGCAGGGCTGCCACTGCCACAACGCTTCAAAGCCCTCCTCCTGACATCACCAGGAGCAAATACTGCTTAAGCCACTTCATCTTTCCTTACACCCAGAGATCTTCAAGCACTTCAGAACATACAGTCACTGCGCTCTGTTCCCTTGGCCCTTAACAGAGCCATGCCTTGTTCACTCTCACCCCGTCCTGTTCACTGCTGTGCACAGCTGCCGGCAGCTCTTCAGCTGAAAAAGAGAAATGTTGTATTCTACTTGAGGCCGACGGAAGAGGAGAGTTATTAATGACCCTGTCGGCCTCTTGGATAATCTCATCTAGTGGATTGTCTTCTTTTATTAGCAGGAAATTAGTCTATTTGCATGGAGCAAGCAGCCTATCTGGCTCTTCCTATAAGTCTCTTCTTATTTAGCTTTTGTACTTTTTTCTTAACAGATTAACTCCCAGCTGGGGTAGCTCAGCGCTGATTTGCTGAACCTGATAAACATGCTAGAGGCATTAAGAGGTACTTGTAGTTTGAGTAAAGTCAAACTCCTACCAAACCAACAGATACTCTCCGAACCTGCCAGGATTGTGCTCTCCAATCTCTATCAAAAGATACCACTGATTCTTGGGGACTCATCGTCAGTTTGGGGAGAGGGTTAAAGAAAACAGCAAATAAAGTTTTGCTGAGCTGTCCACCAGAAAGGACTAAAGGGGAGAAGGTTTTCTATCAGCAGCTGTTGCAAATGCAGAAGTCACCCCTGTTTTAGCACTTCCCCAAGATCTGGATTCATCTGGCTAGCTAAACCTTTTCCCTTAGTTCAGCAGTGAAATGTTAAGCTAAGGTCTATTTCAGCTATTTTATGACTACTTACGTTTCCAGGCTCTAATGTAATTTTCACATTTTAAATAGTTTAAGACAGTCTTCTGTCTTAAACTTCACATAAAAATGTTCCCATCAAAAGCAGTTGGTTCTTTCAGATGCAATACAGAAAACTCCTACACACCTTGGGGGTGTCTCTGGCTTGCTTGAAAAAAAAACACAAAGACGCAAACATCTCAGATTTTATGATAAAGCGGATCAAGAACCACCTCAGCATATACCAAGGAGCTGCAGATCGGCCGGAATTAGAGTGCTGCAAGGCTTTGTTCAAGCCTGTCTGCAAACTGGGTGGGATGAATTCCACCTCTTCTGTGGGAACCAAGGAGAATTTTAGCCTTTTATACAGCTTCTTCTGCAGTGCACGGGGTCCAGGGATTGAACAGGAGACGCTCACCTGCTTCTTGATGTTGTGAACTAGAGGGAGCAGGAACAGCCCAGGCTCATGGCAGAGAAGTGGCAAGAACCACCACCCGGCACATACACTGGTGAGAAACACGACAACGCGGTGAAGCTGTAGCAACTTCAGCGTCCTGTGGCTTCCAGCTTAGGGCAGGTGAAGTGCCCTCAACCGAGAGCTGCTAACAAGCCACTGGCCAGAACAAGCCACTGAAGAGAGGACTAAAAGAATTCCTCAGGCCTAGCTTGAAGATTCAAATCAGATAAGAAAAGTCAAACAAAGAGGCTGCAAAACACTCCCAAGGTGTTCAATAGCACGGAGACTTCTCCAAGACTACAGTCTTTGTAAATTAAATGAAGGAACTCACACATTTGCATTTAACCAGAAGTACTTGTCTGTGCATAGGAGAAATGGATAGTGGTCAGGCTATTTAATAACAAGAGCCGGTAAAAATAATATTTAGATACATAAAGAAAAATATGTGTCTGTTAGATGCATGTGTGTATATATACACACAAACTTCTAAGCAAAGCTGAAGTAAGGCCAAGAACATAACTGAAGTACACACAGCACCGGATTAAGAACTGCTGTGAGGACAGTTTAGTGCCACAGAGCTGAGTAGAAACTGTAAATAGAATTTGTCGGGGACCCACCACAAAACACCACTCCGTGGATTCTAGAAGGAAGACACAAAGATGGGAGCAAAAGCTTACAAGACAGGGATGACCTAAGGCAGAAGGAAAACCAAAGAGATCCATTAAGGACGTCTGATCATTCTAGCTTTGAGAACAATGCAGCAGAACGTCTGTACTTGCAGTTACCACAGGACTTAATGCAGGACAAAGCGGCCAAAACCTCAGAAGAGAATTGGTCATAAGTATGGCACCTTTGCCACCCCTACTGCCCACTATAAGGGTTTCCTACTAAAAATGTAGTGAATAAATAGTTTATTGCAAAGTCAGGAAAGCTACAAGGAAGCTCTGTGAGAGCACTTTAACAATAAAACACACGGATTGCACACAGTGTAACAGTGCAAAGCGAAAGGCCGATCTTCCTTTAGTTAACCAAGTCAAGTAGAAGAAAATCTCTCCATCCTCAGACTTCCATATTCCATGGAAAAACACAACTAATGGTGGTGGCGGGGGTTGTGGTGCTGTGTAATGACCAGTTTAAAGAACAAGAAAAGCTGTAAGCTTCATGCCCTAAGACAGAAGGCCAGTTGAAGTCCATTAGCACAAGCCTCTTCAGGTCTTAGCAGAAGTGAAACTGGAAGAAAGGAAAAGTCTCAGGATGCAGCCAAAGAAGTGTGAGTAGAAAGTGACTGAGGTGGGCCAGTAGTTAAAACCAAAATCCTTTCTTTTGCTGATACATCCCAAAGCGCCTCCAACAGTATGATCTGTGTTGACAAAAAGAGTTCCTATTTCAAAGCGGCTGCACCTGAGTTGGTGAGGTTGAGTTGCTGCATCTGGAAGGTGACAGCGTACCTTCAGGGCATGGCAGTATTCCCGCGAGTTTTGAGTGACCAACCACCTTTTATTCAAGGAAGACTAGAGCCAAGCTTGACCTCACGAAACTGGTTTGCAGGAAGCAAACCTGCTCTGTGCTACAAGGCAGGAACTCCTGCAGCAGTACGTAGACCTACGTACCTCTTCAAACTGTCCTTCAGACTAAGTAGCTTTCGCTGACAACAGTCCCTTCTTTCAAGGGCATCTGTCCACAGGTTGTTTAAGCAGTCTTGGGATCCGTTGGCTTTTCTCAGCTATCTGAGCATGTAGTGGCAGCATCTCCAAGCCACAATCCCATCTAAGTTGAAGATCAGACTATGCGACCACCCCAAGCAAGAGGTAAACTTCAGGACTGGTACAGGTGCATTCTAAAAAGCTGCAATTCCAAAGCAAAGGGGCTGTTTTGTCATCCCATTTCCATATGTTGTGGTGGTTTCCCCATTGACTACAGAACTGAAGTCAAGAGTAATCTTTCAAAGAGCTTCTCATACCATTCTCCACCCCCCTTGCTACCAAGGGCAAATGTCCTATTCACAAAACTTATGGAAGAGGGGAAACCGCCTCTCAAGTGTCTGTGACTATTACGTCAGTCTTTGAAGACTCAGGAATGCAAGAACTCTAGTTCAGGACGTTTCCCAAACGTTGCAAAGACTCCAAATACCCAATGTCTCCTGTATCAGTGGTTTCCACCCTGCTGTCACTCCTGGCCAACCTGACAGAGGCAGGCCATGCTGCTTTCCGCTGGAGTTTAAAGATTAGAAGTCTGCTGAATATTTAGGTAGCCACACTCAACACGTACATATCCTAGGAAGCCGAGGAAGATACTTTACTAAACTCCGCAAGCACCATAAGGAAGGAAGAGCGTGTAGTGCAACGCTAATCCATAATTTCTGGTTCCCTCCGCCACTTTCCACCAGTTCCAAGGCCCCACAGACCTGCTGCAGCAGCAGCAAAAACCACAGCACGTTTTCCCGAGAACAAAAACCCTCCAGTACTTCTGCATTTTTAGCAAGCAGCACCTCCAAGTTGAAGGACTACCTCGACAATCCTTCAGGCGTAGACTGAGACCCACGGGAGAGGAGACAACGCTCAGTACGCCCTAGATGCTGTCACACCGCGGGCGCAGCGTTACACAGAACGCAGGAGCCACTGGCATTTCATGACTTGCCGGGTTTTCCTACAGGCTTCTCCTGGATCCACAGCTGAATTACCATTCCCAGCTTCACGACTCGCTGCTCCAGTTTGGCCAGATGTCAGAGAGACCGTCCCAACAACCGCTCTGGGCAGCGTGAGGAACCAGTTTGCGTCTCAGTCATTTGGAATCTTAGAGAAGGCAGGAAGCGAGGCAGTTTTGATGCACTCCGTGGAACACAACTAGTGAGCGGATGCTGCTGTTACATTTCTAAGCAGAAACAAACCCCAAAGGCTTGCCAGCGGCAAAGGCTGCGTTTGCACCCAGATACCACTTATCTGTATGCAACAGATGGTGGCTTCTATTAAAGCAGTTGCATGCAGAACAATCAGCAGCTTCTACAATACCAGAACAACACCCAGCTCTACGTGACGGTCCAGCCTTCTGGAATACTGCTAGAATATCCCATGGCTGCTGTTATCAACAGTGACTTAATGTCTCCTGCCCTGCTCAACGAGAAAAAAAGCTGACATTTATCCTCTCCTAGGATACAACCGTTCTCCCTTTTGAAAAATGACCTTTCCCTGTACTAATCCCACCCTCTTCCCTTTCCAACTGCAAGAACCGGGGGTAGGTGAGCACAAGACAGCCTCCTACACAACAGATTTCAACAGCAGCCCTGGCAGTTTCAACACCACTGCTGGGAGATCCTCGGGCATAAGCCTCGGCAGCGCCTGGATGAGGATGCTGCAGCGCGGACCGAGCGGGGGGAGCTTGGCAAGGCCCGAGCAGAGGCACAGCCCTCTTGGCATCCCTGCCTCGCACTTCAATTCCATCGCTTACGTTGGAGCAAAGCCGCTCTCCCATCCCTGGATGCTCCACGCTTGCCCGGAGCGGTGAAAGCTCCTCAAAGCTCGGGTGTTTCCTGCGCTTCCCGCAGCCAAGGGTGCGACTCACCCCTCTCCACAACCCCGCTGCGCCGGGAGCATCCCAAACTCTGCCGAAAACCTTGGAAACCCAGGAAGCTGGAGGAGGCTGGAGGAGGCTGGGAAGCCGGAGGAGGCTGGAGGAGGCTGGGCAGCCGGCCCCGCTGCGGGCTGGACGCGCTCCCGCGACTCCCGAAACAAGCGTCAACCGATCGTTAACCGCGGCACCACCCCCAGCCCCCGGGCATCCGCCGAGCCCCGGCTTGGGGGGGAAAAGGGAGTCGGGAGAGAGCCAG
>JAVSBS010019020.1:15410-35738 GCA_033124195.1 Coracias cyanogaster | reverse complement strand
GGGGGTTAACAGTGGGGGGGGGGTTAATGAGGGCTCTGTGGAAAGATGGGGTCTGACCTCTTGAAGGTGGCGTGAGGCTGAGGGGGAGAGTTCTATAATCAGCTTGAAATGAGCTCTTGTGGGTAGGGAGAAGGACAAGCCCATAATCCAGGACGCTCGCCTCTGGCTTGGGAAGGACTCCGGAGTCCAATCCCCTTCCCTGCTATAGGCTCCTGGTGTGACCTTGGCTCGGCCAGATAGACCCAGCGCTCCAAATGTAATTAGATACTGAAATCAATGGGGGCTCGGAGGTGGATGCTTAAATGTCTTTATTGATGTGGCCCTTAGCCTCGCTGTGCCTCATTTCCCCAGCTCTCATGCAAGCTGGGACTCGTGGCCGTGGCCAAGCAGAGCAGGGCTGTGCAGTGCCCCAGAGCCCCCAACAGCAATTGCTTCCATGGCCTTGGGCTGGTCCCCTCGCCCTGCTGCAGCTTTGCCCCCTCTTTTCGGGAGGGGATGGGGAGTGTCACTGAGCAGCACTTCACATGCACAGGCTGATCCTGAGGGATTTGGAAATTACCTTAAAATAAGTATTAAAAGTCTTTATAAAAATATATAGAAATACGATTATGAACGTCATGATGATCGCCTGTTAATAGTGCCTGATACCTGCAGTGGAAGCGAGGATTAACTGATAATCCCCCAAAAGCTTGGTGTCGACATGAAGCCTCCCCAAGGCTCCTGCCTCCCAAGCCCCGAGTGTGTGTTCCTCCTCCAAAACAGCAATTACTCAAAACTTCATCCTGGGTGCAAAGCCTGGGTCACAGCCAGCACCGGTCCCCACAGTTTGCAGCCGCATCCTCCAGGCTCCACAATGCTCCGGATCCACATCAAGGCTGGAGGAGGCTGGTTGGCGAGGTTGGTGTGGACCTTCCTAGCAAAGACAGGGAAAGAGGGAGTGGGAGGAGAACACATAGTACATCCTGGAAAATCTCATTGCTAAGGCAGATCAGGGAAGCTTTGGGGCTTTGGTTGGTGCTGTACCCAACTTGTTTTTTCTTGGTGTTGCTGCCGAAGGAAGGAAGGAGGCTTGTTGATATCCAGGAGATGATAACGTAGAGCTGCCGTGCCACGGGCAGCAGCGATGCTGTAAGTCAGGAGCAGCTGGAGCCCGCCTGAGTTACGGCTCAGTCCTACACCAGCGATAGGCCTGCAGTAACTCACTGCCGGCTGCTGGGTTGTCACCGGGTTTATTCTGCACCAGGAAGATGCGGGAGGGGATGGGGTGTCTCCTCTTTGGCTCCAGAGAACGGGCTGCAGGCGCCTTTTCCGAACAGCTCCGAGGTTTATGACGTCGTCATGCTGCCTTGGGGAGCTGCTGTTATGTCCTTAGGGTCATTAAAGAATAACAATAACCGCAACACCAGAAACAATTCCCATGTAGGAATAACGCTGACACAAGTCTCTGGGAGATGTGGGTGCTTCTTGCCTTCTGGGAGGTGCCAGAGTCAGGCTTGGCTTGGCTGATGATGGGAGGAAGGAGAGAGGAAACTGCTGCTGGGAATGGATCCTGTCTAAAGCGCCCCTGCCATGGTGCACCAGGGACTGGGGACATCACCTCCTGCCCTCCAAGCGTTCCCAAGCAGGTGTAGGACCTGCCAGGCCCTGGCGCAGCCTGGAGAGGCTGGCATGTTGCCTTTGGCCCCAGGAGATGCTGCAGATGGAAAACATCATCTCTCCTTAGCCCAGCTCGTTGCTCCAGGTGCAGAGCATGAGAGGTGGAGGGGTGGGATGAGAGCAGATCAACCAGATGGGCTTCAGCTGGGGGAAAAAACAGGCAATGGGCCTGGCTTTAAAAGTGCTGGAGAGGCAGTGGTGAGAGGCTCTGGTGCCTGGGTGTGAAGAAGCAGGCTGGGCTCTGAGGAAGGAGGAGACCCTTCAGGGAGCTGCTGTGGTGGATCTGTGGGGACCTGATGCCACGATGATGCTGCACAACTTGGCATGGGCAGAGCTGCAGCAACAGCCGGAGGACCCATGGCAGAGGAGTGTTGTTATGTGAGGAGCTATGGTCAGTGTGCTGTGTCTTGCTTTGTTTTAACTGCTCTTTATGCTGGTGAGTTCCTGATTGGGTCTTGTGTGCTCTCTGTTCCCTGTGGATGGAAATCTGAAGTCTGGTGGTGTGATGTTAGACCCCAAAGGCACAGGGAACGAGGAAAGGTACCCAGTGTTTGTTGTTCTCATGTGAGTTTCTGGTGGCATCTACCCTTTGATAGAATAGGAGGTGTAGTTAAACAGTGCCATGTGCTTCATGCCCCTAGATGCTTGCACAGAGTCTGTGAAGGAGTGTCCTCCATGGGTGAAGCTTGGTGAGTTCATGCTGATCCAGAGGGGAAGCAGAGGCACCAGGGTCCAGGTCCATCCAGGTCTGTTGGAGCTAAGGATTAGCTGAGTATGGCTTGCCCAAGCTTACCCTTCCAAAGCTACTGCCTCTCTAGAAGACTGCCCCAGTGCTGCTCCCCAAGGACCTAATGTCATGTCTTAAGGGATAAGAAGGGGGGTGTGAAGCTCCTTACAACCCTACCTGTGTAACTAGCTGTAGGCAAAAATCATCCTGAGACTCCAAGCTGCTTCTCCAGCAAGGCAAGTTTTTAACCCCTTGCGCCAGGTGACTCCAAGTGCAGGAGAGGCATGAGAACTGCTGAAGCAGCAGAGCAAATAAATTAGTGCCATCTCGGCTAAAATCCCACACAATTAAAACCTGGATCAGGCTGTACTCATCTGCCTGAAGATAGCATCTTGAGAGTGACGTGCATTAGTCATCCTCTGCAGCAAGCTGGCTTAGTGCACGGGAGGAGCCTGTTTACTAGCAAGGTGTTAGATGGAGAAGGCTCCAGGCCACCCAGGGCCAGCTTCTCCCTCCCTGGCAGTGTGCTGCTGGTGTGTGGAGCAGGGGAAATGTCTGTCTCCATCTCCTTCCCTCGCTTGTGGTGGAGGCAGCTCAGGCTGGCTGTAAATGTGTTTACAAATCGCTTCTCCTCCCGCACCTAAAGCATGCCAATGTGGGCCAGCATCTCTCCTCACTGAGAGGCCCTCCCACCTCACCAGGAGTGAGGTGACACTAGTGTCCCCATCCTGCAAATGGGAAGGGGGTCACTGAGCCCCGAGGCTGTGCAGGGAGTCTGCAGCAGGGAAGGAGAAACTCAATTAGTTTTAAAACCAAACAAGCACCTTTGAACCCCGTGTAGTTGGACTGAGAAGTGATTAAACAACCTGAGCTTAATGGTGCTGTACAAGCTTCCACCAAGCCTTGGATGAAAGCCCTGCGCAGTTCATCTGGGTTCAGCTGTTTCTACGGAGTTTGCTTGTCAGTCCAGCCCCAAGCGAGGTCTCTGCAGTGCTGGCTGCTCCGATCGATGGTGCTCTGGCAGCTGGGGAGGGAGCTGCTGCCACCCCATCTCCAGGACCATGTTTAGGGCAACTGGTGCCCTGAAAAGTCTGTAGGAGCTGCATGGTGTTGCAGAGGGACCCAGCCAAGTGCAGGAGCATCCACCCACAGACACGTGGCCAGAGCAGGGGAAGCTTTGCCAGCCTTCTGACAGTGTCGAGTGGCTGAGCCATGAGATTGAGCCCTGGAGCAGAGAGGTCAAGAGCCACCATCAAGTACTGAGTGATTACCTGTGCCCTTGGGAGCACGGACTGCTCTGTACAGCATCCTGGGGTGGACTTGAGATGCTTCCTGGAATGTGCAAGGCAGCTCTTCCCTCTTGCTCACAGCCATCTGTGCATGCCACGCTGCAGGGACACTAGGATGAAGCTCTGGAGATGGGCACTGAATGGTTTGTGGTGGTTTGGTGCAGCTGGCTGCCTGCTCAGCCCTAGTGCCAGGGGTTCAGCAGGAGAGGAGGATGTGAGGTGCCCCCTGCCAGCCCCACACCATGGGGTGGTTGTAATTCCAGTAAGTACCCATGCTCCTGGCAGCAGGACATGGGCATTGGCACGAAGGGTTCTCCAGATGACTGGGAGCCCTGGTGTCATGAGAGAGGTGGCTTTTGTAGGATGCTTATGGGGTTTTTGCAAAATGAAGGAGCACAGCCCTGCATGCCTCAGTGCTTGGTTAAACTCTCACATTTCCCCCCATGCTGTTTGAAAAGCCGTGAGGGGACCTTCCAGCTGAGACCCCTCTTTGACTCTCAGCTTATGCTGCAAAGTGTTTAAGTGAGGCTAACATTAAGCATGTGTTTCCATTAAGTATCTGCATAAATGCTTTGCTGAATGGGGGCCAACGTGCCAGAACATCACCCATTTGGTTTGGGCACATGGGAAGGGATTTTATGTTATTGAAGTCCTGCCAATTAAATCAGGTCACTCCAATCTCTCCTCTTCTGCCTCTCTGGCTCTCCAGCGTGTGTGCGCGTCTGTTCTCCATCCCTGCAGTCCAGCCCCCCGCCCCAGGCAAATGCTCTGGGAACGAGCCAGACCTTCAGTTCGGCTCATGCTCCTGAGCATGAAATGGAGATTCAATGGCCACTGTCACTCCTGGGGCGTGGGGCATCCGCAGGGCTCTGACAGCCCCTGGATGGGGCTGGGAAAAGTGCTTCTGGGTAGGGACTGCTGGAAAGCAAACAAAAGCCGGTGTTGTTTTGCTGCAGCCACCCCAAATCCTGCCCTGAATCCTGAGATCACTTTCCCTGTGTTGTGTTGGGGTGTGGAGGTGGATGGGGTCCCCATCCCGCACCTTTTAAGATGGGTGACAGGCAACCAGGACCCCAGATGTCTCCATCTGAGACACAGCGAAGCAGAAGGCAGCTTTTCGCCAGCGTTTTTCAAGGTTAAGAGTCCCTGAGCATCCCCTTCCGGGGGAGATGAGCCCCTAGCAGTGTGTCCTGCTTGGGGACCCAGCCACCCCGAGATGCTGCAGAACCTCATGGGGCATCTGCAACATCACACTGGGTGCGCTGGGGATGGAGCAGATACATGGGGCTCCCAGGACCGCAGGCAGCCAAACCTTTCCGAAGGCGAATAAAGCCCTTTGGGTGGCCGTGGGCAGGAGGCGATTTGGGCCACAGATCCACCCCATCAGGTCTCCTGCTTTCTTCATAACACCAGGCCATGAAGCACTGTAGGAGAAGACTCCCCAGGGCTCGGTGGCCCCTGCCCATGGGCTGGGGACCCGGGTGCTGCAGCCGGAGCAGGATGTGCTGTGGATGCCGAGGGGTGCGAGCAGCCGGCTCAGCCTTTGCAGGAGCTTTTTCTAGCTGGTCCTGGGGAGCATCACCCCAAGGGGCTGGGGTGGGGGGGAGCCGGGGCTGCCCCTCGGGTGCTCGCCAGAGCCGCAGGAGTTAAGCTCGCAGCAGGCAGGAGCTGATTCAGGTGGGTGGCACGTCGTGGCGACAAGGCTCGAGTGAGGAGGAGGATGGGGAGAGGGAGGGGAGAAGAGGAGGAGGAGGAGGGAGCGTTTGCAGGCAGCGGGGAGTGTGCGGCTGCGAAGGAGCCGGGCGAGGGAAGGATGAAGGTCTCTCCCCGCTGCCTCCAGAGCGGGTGCTGAGGGGGGACAGCGCGGCAAGGGGTGGCCTGCTGTCCCTGTCCCCCCACCCCTAAAGGGCCAAGGACGGACCCTCCCCAGCTTTGGCGGCTCCAACGTAACCCCCTTTGTCTGCTGCCGGGGGCTCTGCCCGAGCCAGATGTGCGGGCAGCTGTGGCGGGGAGCAGGCGGGTGGATGCCATCGGTGCTGGGAGCCCGGAGGAGAGTCCAAGGGTAAGCTGGGCTCTGGCCCCATAACCGTGTTGTCTGTCGGTTGCGGCTTTGGGGGGGCTGCTCTTCCTGGGGGCTCTGCAATACAGAACTGGCTGCTGGGCAGTTTGTTTGGCGTTGTTCTTTCCCCCCCCGCCCGCCCCTTTCCTTCCAAAGCTGTGCTTTTGCTGATTTCTGGCGTGGAGGATAAATGGTGTATTGGAAAATTAAAGGTAGAAAAGCAGTGAGAATTGGGGATGAAGCCAGCGCCTCGTTAGTGCGTGGTCCGGGAGGGGGCACAGGGAAAGGAGGGTTCCCTCAGCGCGGCTGGCGGGGGCTGAATTCCCCGTTCTGGAAACTCCTCTGGGATGGAGTCAATCCTCATCCAGGCACCGATGGGGATGTGGGGTAACCGTGGTGAACCCCGTGGTGATGGGCTGGGGATGGTGCTGCTGAGACTGAAGCCCAGCCTGGCACAGGGATGCTGGCAGGATGGGATCCAGCCGAGCTGCGCTTTCAGCGCATTAACCCCTCCGGTGCCTGAGCTCTGTGGAAAAGATTAAAGGAGCGAAGTTGGGTGAAGGAAAGAGGCTGTGATAAATAAACCAGCCTGGTCCTTCTGCCTCCTGCCTTCCTCTGCCTGTCAGCTCCAGGCTCAGCTCACACAAGGGAGAGGACAGGATGCCAAGGGGGTGGCAGGCGAAAGGTGATGGGCCCAGAGTTTGCTTGGCCATAGTGTCATTTTACTGATTTCTGTGCTTACCTCAACCCTTCCCAACCCTACTCCTCTCTGCCTGCATCTCCCTGATGCAGGACTCACGGTCTCAGCAATCCTTGTGCTTGTATCTCTGCAAAGCAGCCTCCCTCCCTCAGCCGTGGGGTGCATGGCTGTGCCCTGCCAGCCTGGGGAGCGACAGGCACCGGGGCTCTGGGGGGGCTGTGTGCAGGGAGGGACCCGCTGCAGAGACCCTTGTACCCAGGAAGGATGCTCAGGGTTGGGAGGGACCCCGTGGCTCTGTGTGTGGCTGAGGCATCAGCTGTCCTTGCCTCTCCCTGATGCTCAGGCAGGTGTCGGACCCTCCCCAGCTCCTCTTGCTTCCTGCCAGAGCCTTTAAAAAAGAAAAAAAGGGGGGGGGGGGGGGTGTATTTGAGAGATCTCAGCAATGCCCCTCTCTCCAATAAGGGAGGAGGGGGCCAAGCCCTTTGCCCACCAGGGCTTATCCCAGCCTGGCAGTGGGAGCCCAGAGGGGAGGAGGATGCTCAAGGCTGGGCACTGCGGGGTGGGAAAAGGACCCTCGGAGCAGTGTTCCCAGGGAGGCTTTTGCTGGAAGTTGCAAGCGGGTGCTGCCGTCACCTCTGGGCATGAGGATCTGGTTCCTCAAGCTGTGATCTACCAGGGCTGGGGGCTCAGAAGCTATGCATGGATGCTGCCTGTGTCACCCCTGCTGTGCTGGTGCTGAGCCGGGACCCAGCCCCTGCTGTTGCTTTGAGGATGAGCAGCCCTGATCCCGCAGCCTGGATGCAGGCAGAGCTCATAGGAAGGCTGGGAAGCGAATGTCTCTTTTCTGTCTTTCAAAGCTTGAGCGCAGTGCAGCCGTGGGGTGATGGGACGGGGCTTGGCGCAAGTTTCCCAGAGTGTTGAGTGCTCCTTGCCATGGGGCTTCTCCTGTGGGTGTCCATCAGTCCCTGGTGCTCATTTCTGGGACATGGGGCACCATCACACGGCTCCCATCCTGGCTCCCTGTGGCAGAGGACCCTGCTCCTGCTGGCCCAGCCTTTTTGCTGGGTTCACAGCTCTTCCCAGTACTCCTGGCCCTCCTTTCCCTGCTGCAGAGCCACTGCCGTGACCCAGCACCTTGGATCATCTCTGTGGGCAGTGGGGTCTGGCTTGGCACCCCACTGGTGTTGGTGTGAGTGGCTGTGCAGAGCAGGGCTGAGGGCCAAACTTGGGGATGAGCTTCAGCTCCTCAGTCATTTTAAACCCCTTCCTTTGGGTGGGACCTTTTTCATCTTCTGCAATGTAAAACAATTTGCTCAGCATCAGCTGCCAGGGCTGAGCTGTGCCAACACCCATCACAGAGCCTGCAAAATCCCTGTGGTGCAGGGGAAGGGGGGGATGAGTTGGGCAGGATCTTGACCTAAACCCATCCTACCTTGCCAGGGGTGTTAGGGCATCAGGAAATCACTTTCCCACCAGCACTGTATGATAAGCTGCATAATTACATCCCCGGAGAGCTGGGGCAGCCCCTCTGCTCTGTGCTTCAAAGGAGGTGTTGTGGAGGCTCCAATTCCCAACACAGAGCAGAGCTTTGGCTGCTCTAACCAGACGTGGCCCCTCTGGCTTTGAAGAGCTGAGGGTTCATCCCTGCTCCTGGCTGTAGCTGGTCACTGCCATTTCAGGATGCGATGCTAAATTCCCAACTAGAACAGGGATGAAGGATCCTTGGAAGGTCCAGAGCTGATGCCAGGTGGACACTTGAAAGGCTGGGAACTTCACCGTGCTACCAGCATCTCTCCAAATGCAGGGAAGCCTGAACACAAGCTCTCTCCCTTGTTTTATTCCCAGCAGATGATGCGACCCTGAAAGTGATTCCAGAGATACTAATGCCTCTTCTGTCCTAAAAGCCACCCGTGGCATAGTGTTCCTGTTGCATGTGCATCTCTGAAGAGCAGAGATCCATCCCAGGGCCTGTGTGATCCCCTCCTGGCACACAAACCACCACCCTCCCTTTTTCCTGCATCCTTGTTTCATCAGGAAACACGCTGAGGGGCGGTTTCCTTGCCCTTGGCCAAAGAGGAGGTGTGAGGCTCCTGGCACTGACTGATGATTTCTTCTACTTGGCATGTGTGGGAGGTACCTGTGACTTTGGTTCTCCTCTTGGAAATGAAATTGTTGTTCTTGAGGTGGGGGAAACGCTCTCCCCTGTGCTCTGCATCAAAAGCTGCAGTTCTGCCCAGCCCTGGCCAGGGAAAGCCGTGAGAAGAATTGCAGCTGCTGCCAAGCGCTGTCTGCTGCTTGCTGGGAGTGCATCAGGAAAAACATTAAAATTAGATGAGCTTAAAAGTTCTCCTTAAGAAGGGAGATGGTCTCTGTCAATAAGGCTCCGCACTGGGACTCTGGGTTTGAGTTTAGGGTTTGGTTGTTTGATGCTGTTAGGCACTGAAACTGCTGAAGGGGCTAGAGCAGGAGTGTGGTGAGCAGCTGAGGGACCTGGGGGTGTTGAGCCTGGAGAAAAGGAGGCTCAGGGGAGACCTTCTGGCTCTCAATTCTCTGAAAAGAGGTTGGAGCAAGGTGGAGTTGGTTTCTTTTCCCAAGGAACAAGGAACAGTACAAGAGGAAATGGCCTCAAATTGCTCCAGGGGAGGTTTAGGTTGGACACAAGGAGAAATGTCTTCCTTGAAAGGGTTATGAAGGGCTGTGCCAGGCTGGGCAGGGCAGTGGTGGAGTCCCCATCCCTGGAGGGGTTTCAAAGCTGTGAAGATGGGGTGCTGATGGACATGGGTTAGTGGTGACCTGGCAGTGCTGGACTTGATCTTAAGGGTCTCTTCCAACCAACATGAGTCTGTGATTCTAAGATTCCATGACTCTGTGTTTTTGAGTCATGAGCTCCTCATGGAGCCCAGGACATCCCTCCTTGCCCTCCTACTGTGCCAGCCCACTGCCATGCCCTGGTACATTGGGCACACCAGTCCCCACGCATGTCCCTTCCAGCATCCCTCCTGGACTGGACCAGGGGAGTTGAGATGCCTGACGCTGTTCCAGGACATCAGCCAGCTCACAGAGGGTGAAATACATGTGCAGGTTTAGCAATTGTTGATGGCAGAGAGTATTTTGTGATAAACACATTTATAGTGGGTTTTGGAAAAAGCTGTTCCAATGGGTGGGTTTTAGGAAGGCAATAAAGGGCTGAGAAAATTGCTCTGGTTGCACCTCAGAAAGGGGAGGGTTGTGAGCCCCAGCACCTCCTGCCTCCCCTTCATCCCACCCAGCAGTGGCGAGTGCCTGGGGGGTCCCTGATGTGAGACTTGGGGTCCCCCAAATGACACCATCCCAGGCAGGGAGGGATGGGGGCCTGAGTAACCCTTGTGCCCCTCGAAATGACTGGAGTCCTCGCAGCAGGAGCTCCCCAGGAACTGTTTGCAAACACGCTGCGGAGCAGGAATTATGTGTCGGCTCTGTTTGGCGTGTAATTCTGAATAACAAATAAATATGGGGAAAATTGGGATCTGTTCCCAGACAATTCACAAAGGGCTTAATTGGGACTTAAGTGGTGCCTAAGTCTTGTGCTGGCTCTCTGCACTGGGGTGCCTTTCACCCAGACAGGGAAAAGAGACAAACTTAGTCAATAAATTACTTGTGATAAATTATTCACCAACTCTCCTCAGAATTAATGCCAGCTTCCCCCTCCAGCAGCTTATAAATGCTCTGATATCTCTTCACCTGATGCAGGCTCTGGAGCTACCCACTGGCTTTAAAAGCCTATCCCAGGCGCTATTATAAAACCATATTTTGTGGCATTTATAACCCGTCATAAAAAAATCACTCCGAGATTAAATCTGGCGTGCGAGGTCGGAGCGTGACCAGCTTTGTCCTTCCTGTTGACCAAAGCTGAGAGGAGGCTGTTTTCAGGTTCAAGCTGGGAAAATTGTTTTGCATGAAGACGGGCCACTGTGCTTCTGTGAGACTTAATAACGCTTGCTTTGAATTTAAAAGCCTTCATCAGTGAGGAATTTGTAATCAACATAAAAGGGGTTTTGCATTTTAACCAGCCGCTCCCAAAGGCAGAGATGAACTAACTCCAGCTCTCCTTTGAGGGAAGAAAACATCTTTGCCCCAAATCCTGGAGAAGCTCCTCTCCCTGCTCTGTCCTGTGTCCCAGCAGGACCATGAGGCTGGAAGTCAGAGGGAAATGGTTCAAACTGCTGCTTGGCAGCGCAGAATCAAAGCCGCTTGCTTGAAAAGCCTGTTCAGACTTTAGACGCCTCGGCCCAAAAAGGGTCTGCAGTGTTTGATCCGAATTTGCAAATTGCTGCGGTCGATCAGAAGCGGCATTTTCCCAGCAAAGCCTTTTATTCCCATGGAAAATTCTGCTGAGTCCGATTCCTGAGTCACTTTTCCCAACTCCTACGTGTTGCGGCTGGAAGCCAGGGATGGAGCCGGGTGTGCTGTCCTGGAGCCTGGGCTGGTTCTGCTGAGCAGCCCCAGCTCCCCAGCAGCAAGGTGCAGCTCCTGCAGCCGTTGACTCTTCTCCTTCCTGATGCGCAGCAGGATCCATCCCTGCACCCAGCGCTTGAAAGGAGCAAGACCAGGCGTGGCTCCCTTATGAGGCTGTTGGGTTTGAGGGCAGCCCCAACACCTGCTCCATCACCTTCTCCATGCTGAAACTGCCTGGTGTTCTTTCCTTTTCATAAGGAAATAAGACAATGGGGGTTTAAAATAAATATTTTAAAGAGCTATTTTGGAGCCACTCCGTAGCTACCTTTATGGCTTTTTAATATTTTGTTGACTCCCCCTTTGCTGGTTAAACCCTCCTGGGAAGCTGCAGATGTAACCCCTTGTTCCCCCCCCTTTCCTTGGCCATGGTTTTTCTCCATGGCTTGGTGCACTCATGCATTTTTTTCCCTTGTTTTGCTCAGGTTTTAAGGGAAATTAAAATGAACGGGGCTGTTTACAACTGGAAGCCATCGCTTCTCCTGCTGAAGTCTCGGCTGGCAGTGATGGGAGCGCTGCAGCTCTGCAGTGTTGGGGGCCAGGGGCTCGCACCCAGCTCCAGCTTCCGGTTGCTTCTTGCTTTATATTTCTAGGGGTGTGGAGTGGGATGAAGGAGGGGAGAGCAGTGTGATGACAAAGCCGTGTTCTCCTGGGAGAGAGAACCCTGCCGGGAAGGGGTGATGCCCCATGGCCTTGTGAAGCATCCAGCTCTGCTGCGGCCAAGGCAGAGCTGGGGGCAGCTCTACCAGCCCTTGAAGTCTTGGAGCCATCTTATTTTTTTCCTGTTGTCCTTGGTGCAGGTGGTCTCCTTGGGCAGCAACTGGAAATGATAGAGTTGTGGAGCTGAGTGTGTCTAGAAACCACGGGGCAGGGGGGAAGTTTGCAGCCAGAGACAATAGAGAGGGTTGATGGTTCCTACCTCTGAGGCTGAATCCTCCCTTTGCCCCAACTGCAGAAGGGGTCACCTTGCTGTGTGGGGGCCAGGCAGCCCCTTGTTCCCCCTTGCTCCTGCCCTTAGGTGTTCTCAGCCCCCCCAGTGCCAGATTGCCCCGTGGTGCACCTCCCCAATCTCCACAGCAGCCTGGGATGACTAAGAGGAGATGAGCCACTCACGGAAACTCGGAAGAGATCTAATTCTGTGAGTAAACCTAAAAACGAGGAAAAAAAAAAATCCTCGGGGGCAGAGGATGTTTGTGAATTGCAGACAAAGTGGGTGACATTTCCGCCAGCCATGTGCAGCTGCGGCACGATGGGGATGCGCATAGGGCCACCCAGGGATGTAATTCCTGGAGATGATGGGAGAGCAGCAACTTCTCCTGCTCTGCCCACGCTTGGTGGACCGGCACTGGGTGATGTGCGGCTCGGTGACTGCGGGGAGCCTTGTTCCGCCGGGTGCCAGGCAGTGATGAGGACAGGGATGAGGTTTTCCTGTTGTGGATGCTGGGAAGGCAGGTCCCTGTGGAAGGGTGGCACTGGTGGGGACAGGGATGCAGACACCTGGCAGGATGTTGTGGGTGGAGGGATGGGGCAGGAAAGAAAGGTGGGGGGAGAAGGGGAATGGGGAGCGGTTGCATCTTGTTAAGGCATCTGTCAAAATGAGCTGTGGAAAATGAGCAGTGCAGGAGGCTGGGTGCTGCTGGGCTCCTCCGGGCTGCGTGGAGGAATGGTCCATCAGCTCTGTGTGGGTGGAAGAGCATCACCACCCCGAGGGGACCTTTCCCTGGGGTCTTCCCAGCTCCAACTTTGGTGTTGGGGGGAGCACAGCAGCTCTGGAAACCAAGAGCTTTGCAATTAGCATGAGGGCTACAAGCGAAAAAGCTTCTGGGATGCTTAACCTTGTCCTTCCTGCAGCCTCTTCAGGACATGCAGGACTTCAGGGTCACTTCTCTGCTCAAAGCCTCCAGCTCCATCCCCAACATCCTCCAAGCTCAGTAAAGCCAGTGGCTGGGTCACACTGGCTCACTGCAGCCTTGCTCCTACGGCCTAATTCTGCCTCTGCTACCAACTCCCTGCTCCCTTCCCCTGCCCCTGGGCTCCCAGCCGTCAGTTAGATGATTTTAGTTAAAATAGGCTGGAAGTGGATTCTGTCAAGAATAAGCACAATTCCTCACCCGTGAAGGGTTATTCCATCCTCTTCACTTTGAGGAGGGACCTTTATCAGTCACCAAGTGCCCCAAGGTTCAGCCATGGGCAGGGCAGTGCCCGATGGCAGAAGGGACGTGGAGTCCAGTGCAGAAAATGAGGGGGGGAAAAAAGGTGATTTGAGGCCTGGGTGTTGGTTCCTCTCTGGTGGGTGGGTGCGGGGGGGATGTGCAACCCCCTTGGCTTATGATGGCAAAGTCAGTCCCATGGTTCATGAAGGACCAAGCGGTCCCCATCCCATTGGAAAACATCTCTGGGGTCTCTGCTGGTGGCAAAGCCCTGCTGCTCCCCAGGGAGGGGCTCAGCACCCCAAACCCTCAAGGTTGGTGCTGGTACAGCCACCTTCAACTCACCAAGCCCTTCCCAACCACGGTGGCTTCTCGGAACATGGCGCACGGCTTTGCCTCCATCCCCATCAAGCCGCTCCATGCCTGAGGAGGGGGTGAAGCAGCCCCAAAGCCGTGGCTGGCAGTTGCTATGGCAACCGTACATTTTTCTTATGATTCCTAATGACTTATTGGCTTTTGCACTAGTTTACGGCTTTTTTGGCTGCCAGAGGTTGACTTGTCTCCCCTCAGCTGCTAAGAGCAGGTGCATCCCCTGTGGTGCCAGAATCTAGGTTGGCCTGGGGGGGCTGCTCTGCTGCTCCCCAATACTCCAGGCACAGCATCCTCCACGCTTCCCAGGGAGTAGCAGAGACAGGAGCCACCAGCCAGCCCTTAGCGAGAGGCAGGTGCTAAATCATGGCTTGTTTTTAACCTGGTGAGGCTGAGAAGAGGCTCAGAGGGCCATGGGGTTTGGAGAGGAATGGTTGTTACTGGGCAGGAGCCAGCCAGAGTGGAGAACAACAGCCCTGTGAGTAGCACAAGGGGTCCCAGGCTGTACAAACCCCCTAATTGCTGCAGGGTTTGATGGGATCAGAGGTGTGACCTTGGTGGTGTGTTTCTGGCTGTGGTGGTGGGATGTCTGAGCTTTTCCTCAGCAAAATACAGCTCAGAGAGAAAATCAATGCACTCTTTTTTTTTTTTTTAAATCCATGTTTAATGCCAAAAGTAATACCTTGCTCAGATTTGAGTGGATTAGGTACTTCTTAGCTGTTCACGAACATCAGTGAGCAACGCCTCGGGCAGGGCTGCCCAGCTGCCCCTGGCTGAGAGCAGGGCTTGGACCAGGGCTTGGCCAGATAAATACAACAGAGATGCTGCTGACCAGGGAAGGGACAACTGAGCTACATCTCCCTGTCTCTGGGCATCTGCCAGCCTAGAAAGGCTTGGTAGGACCTTATGGCAACTCCAGAGGCATCATGGCAATAGAGCAGCAACTCATCAGGATGTGTCTCTGTTGAGAAGACGTGGGAGAGTCCAGGACTCCACAGGGCAGGGTCAGCCCCGTGGAGTGTGAGGAGCATCCCACATCCTTGCAGATGCTGCTGAGATGTTCTTTTGTGTCATTCCATGGGGTCATCAAGCCCTCAGGAGGTGCTTTGTAGCTCCAGCCCTTTATCACAGCCACATGGCCCAAGGAAGCCAGAATGTGCCAGCAAGATAACAAGGAGAGCCTTCTCAGTAACGAGAAATCAGCCTGATTTTGCAGCACTTACAAGCAACCCCCTGCCATCCTGACCTTTCTTCTGCTGAAGATCAAAGGCAGCAAGGCCAGGCTCCAGCCAAGGCTGCTCTCGCCCTGCTTTGCATGTGTGATGTGACCCCGTTCTGCTGCCTGTCCACTGAAGCTGGAGCCACCTGCCCATCGCTTTGCTGGTACTGAACCCTCCCTGTGCCACTGCCTGGGCTGGTCACCACACCAGGGGTATCCAGCTGTCCTTGTGAGCTCCTGGCTCCCTTCACTCCTGGAAAAGCAGGTGAATCCAGGAATGATGAGATAAATAAGATGGAGATGACAAGGGACCAGCTGGGCCCCCAGTACAATGGCTGAGTGAGGTCCTTGGTCTCCTGGCTCCTGGTCTCCTGGAGCTCTGTACAACATTCCCTGCCTGCAGCAATACTGCTTAGCTGGAGAAATATTGTTTCCAACAACAGACACCTCTAGAGAAATAACAGGAGAGATCCCATGATGGGTTCGATTTTAATTACACTCAGGAATTCTTTCCTTTTTTTAAGCTTTGTTTAATAACCTGTTCCTCCGTGCCCACCCCTTCCCTGCTGATGAAAGTTTAAAGAGCCTCGATTTAGTCCTCTGAAGGGATTAACATCAAAACACTGCTGGGGAGAAACATTTCTTCCTCAAATATCCCAGGGGAATGGGCTGGAGCAGCCCAGGCTCTGAACCGGTATAGGACCACTAGATCCATCCACCCTGGATGCTGTGAGCCACCTTCACCAGTGCTTTCACTGTCTCACTGGGAGTCAATAACTTATTCCAGGGAACCAGCTTTTTGGCCCAACAAATCAACATGGACAAGCCCCACCAAGCAATGCCCCTGGTCTCTGTCCCCTTGGAGCTCCGATTGTCTTCACAGCTGGTTCACTGGCTAGCAGAGCTCAAAAGCCTTTGACATTGCCTGGAGCATCCCCTCTCCAAAGGATGCTGCCCTTGGCCTTGGTGTGGGTGGAGGAAGCGGGGGATGGTTTAGAGCAGCTTCTCTGCAAATGAGCCAGCCTCAATGGCCACCCCTACACACACCAGTCCTCAGGCTGTGCTGAGGGGGATCCATCGTTCCTGTTTGCAAGTCGAGCTGCTGGGGAAGGTCACTGGGGCCGATGCAGCACAGGCAGCATCTGCAGTGGTGCTGCCAGGACAGAGGTTACCCTGGACATCACTCTGCCTCTTTTAGGGGCTGAGATGCCCACAGGCTGGGATCAGGACCAAGCCCTTGTGCTGGATGGACTGGGGAGTCTGAGCAGACAAGAGCAGCACAGAGAGATGGACACTTTCCTCTGGGCTTTAGCATCTCTGGAGAGGAAGGTTCAAACAGGCTCTGCCTGCCCGCCGTGGCTCTGGGCATGCTACTTGTTTGTTTGATTAGAGAGATGAGGAAATGAAAGGAAGAGATATGAGCATCCCTCTTCACTCCCAACTCCTATGCAGAACTGCTTGATCTTTCAAAAGGATTCAGCGTCCAGAGCTTCAGAGCTGTCTGCATCATTTAGATGGGCACGCGGGAAACAAGCCCTTTGAAAACCGTGTCCCAAATGGTTAACAAGGAGCCGTCCTTCCCCACCAGCAGGTGCTACCTCCTGCCCTAAAGATCTGTGGGGTCTTTCCCTGTATCTGCAAACCTACAAGAGAGGGAACTGGTATGACATGGAAATACGGATCATCATTTCCTGGCACGCACCTGTCTCTCCAGCGTGCACACCGCTGCAAGGCACAAACACACACTTGGGCGAATTATGAGCTACTATTTGCTGTCATGTTGGCGCAGCTCAACAGGCGTGTACAGCCAGAGGAGTTATCACATCCCGGTGCCCAGCTGCTGTCAGCCCCTGGCAGCCGCCGCGCTCCTCGCTCCGCGCCGACAGCCTCCCCCAGGCTGCGGGAGCTGCGGAAGCCGTCTGCATCTCAGAGCTGCATGGGGGAGAGGACCCACCCAACAGCTCGCAGGGAACTTCTTTGCAGGGAGAAGAGCTGCAATCTGTGGGAGATGCTTTAGATTTGCATTGCTGTGGTGGCACTGGGCTTGTGGAGATGCCAGGTGCCCGCTGCTGGCCATGCCTGGCCCTTCATCCTATGTGTTGCAGGGCTGCGATGGTGGGAATACAGGAGAGAAATCAGGCTGAGCTGTCCACTGCTACCAGAGAGACCCTCAAGAAACTCATAGCTGATGAGCAACCAGGGTGGACAGAGAGTGAAAAGGTCCTTGGGATGGCACAGGGCCCAGCTGCACATTGCAAGGGGTGGCCTCCCATGGAGAGCCCATGCCATGCCCCAGCCTGCATCCCCCTGGACACGGGGCTGGTGTGAGCCCGGGCTCTGCACCAGCTCCCACGCAGCGAGGGTCATGGCCAGGGAGCCTGCCAGAAACCCATGGCTGAGAGAGCCGGAGCGAAGGCAGGAGCTGGGGGTCTCTGTTTCCGATGAAATCCGGCACCTTCTCCCTCCCTGGCAGGTCCATTAGAAGCTATAACTACATCTGAGTGTTCACAACACCTTCTCCTGAGCCCCCTGGGGATAAAAATCAAGAAGGATGCTCTGAAGGAGTAGGCTTGATTGATGGGAGCTGGGCTTGACACAGCACGTTCGGCACCAGATGGATGACGGAGCATCAATGGCTGCAGCACTCACGAGCCGGGAGGTTGGGAGGACAGGGAGGGAGGTTTGTGGGCAAGACAACCCTGTCACCACACTGGGCAAGGACGGTGGGTGCTCCCGCTGTGGAGATGGCAGGTCCTGCTGCCATCCCACAACTCCAGGCACTCAGGTCCATAACCCAGGGGTGGCCCCACGGGTGCTCTGCTCCGCTCCGGGCACTAAACCCAGAGGCAGAGAGGGGCTTCGGGGGTCCACCAGCCCCGTGGGGTTCTGCAGCCTGGTTAGAGCCCCCCAGCCATGCAGGTGGCAGGATGTGATCCCAGGGGCTGGCTGGAGAGCCGGCAGCATCGCTGGCAGGAGCTCCACGTCTTCCTTCGGCAGGGTTCAAAGCCAACCCACCTGGGACTACGAACAATTAATTTTCCCAATCTGCACAACGATCAGCTTCTGAGGCGAACAATTAGCCGGTCACAAATTGTAATTGTCATCTCACTTCTGATTTTAATTTGGCCTAATGAAGGCTAAGTGATTCCGTCTCGCTCTTCCTCCCCCAGCCCCATGGCCCTTGGCATCCCTGGCCCGCAGCCGTGGCCCTCCCTGGGATGGAGGGTGCTGGGGGAGGCCGAGGAATGCCATTAATCCCCATTGTGGGCTGCTTGTTTTCAGATATCATGGCCAATAAAAGTTTTATTTAAGGGAATTGGCTGCCCGTGACCATGCATTCTGGTTTGTCACAGCCTGTTAGCCTCTCACGCTTGCCCTTTGAAGCAGGGGCTGTCATTTAATCTTCATCTGAAATAATGCACTGATTTTTTTTTTTTCCCCTTTCTGATTCCAACTCGCTGCTGCTTGTAGGTCCCTGTCTGCGCCCTGCTCCCCCCGCCCCATCCCCACCTCCCCGGTGCGTTATCATCAGCAGCACCTTTTGGATCTAGCGACGTTGCCTAATGAATTCATGGTCTCACTGAATTGCCTTTCACTTTAATACTTAATTTAGATTGAAGAAGGTGGTTGCTGGGTCTCGAATACCAAGTGAGTCTCTGGTGTAGCTTCGGCTGGAAGTTGCGTAGTGCCCGGTGGGCTCGGGATGAGCAGAGCCGTCCGAGTTTGGTGAGCTTCGCTTAACCACCTCGCTACTTTCTGAGCCTTGTAGCCTCCCTTCTCCTCCATCCTTAGCACCAAACAGACACATGACTTGTCGCCGGGGTACAGCAGCCCCAGGCGCTGGATCTGTTCTCACACCACAACATCCATCCCCTAGAAGCCTGGCCCTGGCCCCCTCCCACTCTGCAGCTCCTGCGCATCATTTAACACGGGGCAAACTGACAGCGAAACGCTCCCGAGACAGGGAGCAGGCGCTTTGCCACACGCCGAGCCTGCACAGCTTTCCTTCCTTCCCAAGTGGCTGATAATTTTAACACAAGCACTAAGGAGAGGGCTCCTTCATCCTGACGGAGAGCCCGAGCTGCTTCTGGGGTGAAGCATCGCAGCGCTTTAATAGCACCAATTAAAACCGCAGAGGGAACGAGACGGAGGCAGGCGGTTATCACCCAGCCTGGAATCTGGCCTGAGCGTGAGTTTTAACAGCTGTGCTTTAAAGGGAACACAGACTTTCTGTGGCCCTTGGATGAACAGAAACTCAATGTGCAAGGCTGAGCATCAACATGTCCTGAGCCCCATGCTGGGATGCTGCTGCTCTGCCTCCTCCAACAGCCCCGCTACCTCCTCCGATTCCAAGCAGCAGGCAGCGAGTCGTCAGAAGGAGCAGGGCGCAGAGAAGAGGAGAAGAAAGTCTATTAGCGAGCCAAAGATTAAATGACAGCTACATAAGCTGAGCTCGAAGGGAAAAATGTTGTCTCCAGATGAAATGGCTTTCAGGGCCAGTTAAAGTAAAATCATTCCCTGCTCGCCCCGTCGGTGGGTGCCAGCAGCAGTGTCCTGCAACCCAACCCACACACGCCCTGGCCAGCCTGCCAGCAGCCCAGCGGCCCCTCCCTGGCCCTACCACCACCTCCATTTGCTTCCCTGTTTTTTCCTGCTGCCTGGGGAGGGTCTGGAGGTGATCCTGCCCCCGACTCGCTCCCCAGCCCTCGGAGTTCTGACTAATGTGCCCTGCAGTCATCTTGTGCTCAGTTAGGGTTGATTCAGTTAGCTGTTTGCACAATTGAGGTCGAAGCCCATCTTGTGTGGAGCTCAAAACAATTAAAATCACTCCTGGAAGGCTCTCAGCACGGAGCATCCCTTTGGCCGCAGCTCAGCATCCTTTCGGCTGCAGCCAGCAGCTCCCTCCTTGTCCTGCCCAGCCCATCCCATCCCGCTGCACCTTCTCAGGGCTGCAATTTGCAGGATGCCTATTCACCAGTTCAGCCCCCAGCATCGGCCCCATTAGAGCCACCCTGGAGCTGCTTATTTAATTGGGTGGTGGGGGTGCAGGAGGGTGCTGAGTGATGCTGCATTGCTGGGGATGCTGGAGATGGAGAAGTTGGGCTCTGTGCTCATTAACTCCCAGTCTTAAGGGGCTCATCACAGATATTTTGCAGCCAGCGGGAGGATTTTGGTGGCTCGGTGCCTGTAGACAAACGATGTGTCTCTCCTGTGCTATTCCTAGAGCACTTTCCCGCAGCGGTTTGATTTTTGAGAGCCTCAGGGCTGTAAATCTGCACCCTGCGCACCCTCAGAGGAGCCTGGCCCCAAACTTGGCCCCTTGACTGTGTGTGTGAGCTCTTCCCTCCTCTCCAGGTCAGTGTAAATACCCTGGCGTGGCCGCAGAGGAGGCATTGAAAAGGTAAAGTCCTTTATTTTGCTCTACGTTATGTAGAAGAACAACTTAGCACGTTGCTGTTGCTGTAGGTTTTGCCTGCAAACAGCTCTTGAATCCCTCTCTGCTCTTCACACACACGCACACACACATGCCTACATCCCGCGTCAGGGTTCTCTTTTTTTCTAGTCCTTTTAAACCCATAATGACACATCTGAAAGCTCCTCCAAAACCAGCACCTCTCCCTCCTCCTGCGATGTGAACAGATAAAGATCTGCTCAGAGCTCAGTCATG
>JAVSBS010019019.1:26306-45079 GCA_033124195.1 Coracias cyanogaster | reverse complement strand
GGCCCCGCCAAGCGCCGTGCCCGGCGCGGTGCGGGCACAGCGGCCAGGAAGGGCCCCCGCGGGGAGGGAGTCACTGCGGCAGGGCCTCGTCGGGAGCACAAGGCAGGGGAAAGTTTTTGCTGCTGCTGCTGCTGCTTTTTTTTTTTTTTTTTTCTTCCTCCCCCCAATTCCCCCAGGGCAAAATGTGAATTCCGGGAGGGTTTATCGCAACATACCGGTTTATCGTAACAGAGCAGTTATCCCACCGTCAGGGCAAACACCTCCGCTGAGGACCGTGCTCGGGAAGCAGGGCTCTGCCTAAGTGCCAGGCGAGCTCCGGGGGAGCCTTCCTAGGGACAAAATCCAGCCGGGCAAGAAGAGAAAAGCGAGCGGGGGCCGGATTCGGTGCGGGGAGTGAGGGGGTTCACAGCCCCCAGCCCTCAAACAGCCGCTGAACAACTGCTTCAAACACCCAGGGAAAGGTTCTGATCAGAGGCCGGCTCCGAAGGGAAGGATTGAGGAGGGCTGACCACCCAACCGCTTCATCATAGGGATACTGAATTCCTGCTCCTCTAAGGAATTTGTTTGGAAAGCTCCTCAATGCTTTTAAGTCTGAATGTTCAATTTCTTGGTATTAAAGCGATTGTATTCCCGGATTCCAACCCACCACAGTTACGACACTATGTTATACAGACATACTTCTCGCCTCCTTTTCTTCTACCCGCTAGTTTTCCCCTTAAAGAAAACAACCTAGACCCCAAAAAAATCTCACCAAAATTGCCATACGTTTTTGGCAAGTCAGAATCTGTGACAATTTGCAGCTTTCTCCTTCAGAACCCCTGCCTCTGAATTGTAAAACTACTGATCTCAACAGAAATTATTATGCTGGTAGGGGAATAAATCTGAGTAGCTGTATAAGAAGAATTTGCATTCATTCAACCTCATGTTGAGGACTTTGCTTTGTAAGACAGAACTTTATAATATGTCAGGTTTTGCATTTCTGGTCTTTGTTGTTTAAACTGACGCGCAACAAACTACCTTTTCTTTTTACTCTCCATCACTAAAAACAATTTCCTACAACATCAAATAGAGCACAATAAAAAGACTAAGAACTCCAAGTCAAAAATACTTGAACAAAAATCTTGAAAAAATCATACCTACTCTTATTTGTAATGTGTGAAATTATTACAAGTATGTTCACTACGAGGACTATTGATAGATGACTCACAATTTAGCTAAATTCAATAAACCACATACTGTGCCTATCCCAGTAGGTGACTCATGCATTTTGTATTTCAAGTATCAAATGTTTGCCAAAAACAGTATTTTTAAAAAGTAGGAAAATTATTCAAAAGGGCTGGTGAATAGGTTGGGACTACCCACAGGCAGCTCTTGCTTGTGTTCTGACCACTTAGGTAGGATTTCATGGTACCTCTGTAGTATTCTGCTAGAAGGAGTGCTTAGCTGCAGCAGCCCCACCTCACACACTTTATATGCTTTTTTCTCCTATATATTGTACCTTCTTTAAATACACACACATTAGAATTTAATGTGATACTTTAAAGCAGTGGTGTTTTAAAAAGAAAAGCCTGCAGAGTAAACATTTTCCCTACAGAGGCACCGCTCCATAATTTTATAGAAATTTCCTAATTTTCCTAGCACCATGCTTTTCCCTTCTAAAACTAAACATAAAAATAAAATAAAACAAAACAGCCTTCTCAAAAGAACTACGTAGCTAGTCCCAGAACATTGCATCAAAGTATTTTAAATCAAATAACTCAGTGTAAAAGAGGCAGAATTTGGCCCACAAAAAGGAGTAAGTTTCAGTCCTAGTGTCAACATCTTTTCAGTGTTTCAACAGCCTACAGCATGGAAAGGAGGCTATTACATGCTGGTAGCCCAATAGGTAGCTTAGATCGTAGGCAGTTTTACAAACTCTTTGATACAGAGCTCAGAATTCACCTGGATCTTATTTTTAACTTTGAGCAAGGGTTACCTGATCTCAGAATATTGTACATTGCATGCACACAGCAACCACATATCACAAACACAGAGAGAAGCATGTGCCTTCAAGGCACATGATGAGAAAGGACAATTCTGTATCGCCAGGGCCTGTGAACTGTATATACTTATAGCACATGTAACTTCAGGTGTTTGTTTTCTGAGTGACTCAGAACAGGTGAAATATTTGGTGAAATATTTTTACATGTCCAGTCACTCCTTTAATTGGTATCACACAGTGCAATTTCATTACTGATCTTCTCTGCATTTTCTTTCCCAATATTCCACTGGCACTTTCCCTGCTGAGTTGGATCTTACTCTGACTTTACCGAGTCCCTTCTGAGCCCTGGAAGAAATCAATACACTGACATCTTAAAAGAAATGAACCCAAAGTTCATGGTGACTAGGGATATATTAAGCTGATGAACTCACAACTTTAGTGTGTGCAGAAGCAGTAAAACTAAGTATAATATTAAGCTCTGAACTTTCATTTTGTTCATTAAAAACCTGGCACGAAGCATGTTTTATTCATTGCTTTGTCAACCACTTCACATTTGCACTCTGTTTTTTCTTGCAAAAACTATCAAAAGAACTCCTGTGTAAAAGTATTGTGGGAAAACATTTGATCTGTCTTAGTTTCATTTAGTGAAATTTAGCATCCAGAGAACAAGTAGAAGAAACAGCATTAGTATGCCCAGACAATTCTCCAAAGGGCTTTAGCAATTGCTTTGTAAGAGGATCATTAACTTCCTGCCTATGAAATTACTAAAACCGATCTCCTTGTATTGACAGGGGTGCAAGTTACGCTACTTGAAGGAAATATTAAATTTTAAGCAGACAAAATATACATACTTCTCTGGTAATGCAAACTTGCCCAATTGTTGCACCTTAGGAGCAAATGCATATACAATATGGAAAATCTTAAGCAGCACGCGGAGAGTATTTTTTAATGCTCTAAGGCTAAAGGCATTTATGCACATGGGAAATGATGCTAGCTGTCAAATGATGACAGCTGTAAAATTAACATTATTAACAAGGAGCCAGAGTATTGTTTTACTCTCCATGCATCATGCTAGAAATGCTTTTTAGCATCAGAGACTCAATATTTATCAAGAGCATTTGATTTAATAATATCCAGTATAACAGTACTCCACAGTTTCCATTAGTCTGATTGAATGTTATATCTGCCTAAGCAAACCAAGCATTAGGCGCTTCAGAGAAAGTCACTTGTAATAGAGAAAAATATAATGCATGAATATTTCATTAGTAGATGAATACCCATCAAAACTTTACTTGAAATTGTTGAAAGTACCTTCTGAATGTTTGCCAGTTATTTCATAAAACAGAGATGGTTGTAATGCTGCTGTTGAAACAGGAAAAAATCTATTAGATCATTTAATGTACTAAAACAATTATGGTATAATTATAAGGAACATAATTATATGTTCTTGATGTCTTTAATTCTGCAAGCCTCACTAATTAACATTAGAAATTCAATCAAAACAAATTATGTTTTAAAATTTAAGGATGAACTTAAAGAGAAAGATTGCATTTCCCAAGTCAAACAATTATAACTTTGAATTCCACCTGATAGTAGGCAAAGCCTTCATATGCAAATTTGCAGTCTCTCTCTTTTTCCATCTCCTAAGTTTTACTCAGTGTGTTTGGAGATATGTGTACATATATATATACAGAGAGAGACTGAGATATAGATATATACACATATACACACTCAAGTGACTCACACTTATTTACAGTGCCAGTTTTGCCTGAGCCAAAATCCATCCCATAGAGATTCTTGTGGCCTTTGGATTAAACGTTCACGGAAGAGATGCATACTGTTCCCACTGTATTTGAGTGTTTTCTGCTCAGCCCTGCACTGTGTATAAACTTACTGTAAGATTCAGCTCTCCAGCCCTATCCTTGGTTTGTATGTTTTTTCTCTCTGTTGCTTCTCACCTCTCAGGACCTTGGATTATTTATAGAACAAACAAAACACGGTTTTTGGAGGGTAACATTCCATTCTTTTGTAAAGTTTAGACATATCACATCATGAAGACAAAGAAGAACTGGTCAGACGCTTGTCTACACATATTATTTTTGAAAACATCTTTTCTGCAAAAATAGGATTATCCTAACTACTTCAATCCTGTTGTCATTTTCAGTTTTCCACTGAAAAGGATTTCTCTGAGGCTCAAGCTGGTTCCAGTCAAAATATATAGGGTTTTTTTTTCTTGTTCAAACAAACATTGTGTGTCATACTAAATATGCACCTCTTTAAGTCACTGTTATGCTTTGCGGGAAGTATGGATCAGTTGCTTCTAGGCCATGCATCCCTATGTGGAGGAGACTCTCAGCCACTGGGTTACACTTCACGAGATGCCCAGAGAAACACAATTCTGTGAGTAGCCCAGTAAAAGCGAACAGGTCAGGAGCATTTGAAAACCTCAGAAAAATATAAAGTGATATTTAATCCACAAGAAAGAAGTATCAATTTTGGAATATTACAGTTTCACAAACAAAAACAAATTTCAAAGTATCAGAATTTCTTATGGAGTGGGACTTCCCCTTTTTTGGCTAGCTCTCTTCCTAGACCTAGTCTGATAAAGTCTTTTGTTTGTTTTCTAATCCCAAAGACTCAACAGCATACTTAAAGGAAATAATACTGTAGAGATTAAAAAGAAAAAGAAGTCCAGTTATTGACATCACATTAAAGAGATGAATGTAAGAAACCTCACCAAAAAGAAGAAAGCAAGTTTTGCCTTAAAATATGTAGCACTCAAATATTATTCAAAATCTTTTTATTATACTTTCTTTCTACTGGCACTGAACACTAACAAAAGTACTTTAGATTCATTCCTCTCTCTGGCACTGAAAAATTTCAGACTGCTGTTGTCATTCATAAGAACAGCAAAATGGAAACCTGCAAGAATTTGGTTTCCCTCTCTTAAAAACAAAAGCATATAGAGCGTAAGCATTGCACATACTCCACTTTCTGTGTTTTTTGCTTTTTGGTCATTTTCTCTAGTTAACCAAAGCAGGACTGCTGTCAAGTGAAGATTTTGGCTGTCCCCCACTGCTCTTTTCTTTTAAGTGGATACATACATTTGAAGGTCTGACCATGAATCTTACTGAGCACTGAGGGCACCAGCCAGTTCCCTACATGTAGGAGCCCAGTGCTAATTGAGAGACTATCAGAAAGTCCAGGCATCCCAGGGTGGGCAGATGGGACTGTAGGTGGTGCCTTCACCTTCTGGTATGGCTAGACCCTCAGCACCTCCTCTAGGACTACATGACTCTTCAGTCAACTGACCCTCACTATGTCTCTCCAGGTCTGTCAAGCTCTAGCCGAAGGTAGCACCACCTTGATGAGTGCCAACTTGATGAGTGCCAATGAAAACATGTCTATTTTTCACGGAATAATTGCATCAGAGTATTTGGATTTTGAGAAGAAAATTCAGACAACTTCTGACATAATTTGATTAATCAACACCTCCTCAGTGAATAAGGAGTCTCTCATGCTATTAGAGGTTGAATGGATACAAGAGATATGCTGGGGAATGGCAGAAAATTGGCTGGCTACTACAGAAACAAACTTGTCAAGACCCCTACATAAAAGTTTGTTTTCTATTTTGGGTGCTGTTCCATGGAACCAAAGATAAAGGGATGTCTCAATCCTCCATATAAGCTCTTGAAACATAGCAGTGTAATGTCTTTGGTGTGATATGATAAATTATCCCTGATGTGGTAGGGCTGCCTGGTCTGGTTTTATGCCTTCAATACACAGTGTTTTCTGTTGCAGCTGGAATACAGAAAAATATTTGTTCCCATACCGTTTTTCCCTGATAATCTCCACACTACACTACATACACTTCCTTCTGTAGGCTTAAGTTTTTAAAACAATGTAATATATATTTTATTTTCCTATGGTCAGCTGTGCAATAAAGTAGGTTTCTGTTATTTGTTTTAGGTTGCAAATGTACCAATGAAAAATGTCAGATGAAGAAAGTTGGGGTTTGTTTTCCTTTAGTGAGGCTTATAATAACATATTTTTTCTAAAGCCTAGCATCTTCTTTCCTCCTTTAAAGAACCACCAAGATGCCTCTGTGACTCTGACATGCATTTTGCTGATGTTTGGAATAGTAGCGCATTGAGATAGATAAATAAATAAATAAATAGTAATTAAAAAAAAAAAGCTACATCCATTTTGCTTGGAAACAAATTATTACAGAGCAGCTGATTACAATTGGAGAGAAGCTGTAGAAAGGCAAAATGCTAGCAGTAGCAATTGGAGTGAATTAACAGGGGTGCTCAGACACAGTTTCAATTAATAGATTGACTCACAGAAGGAGTTTCAGTGGTGTGAAAACTTGTATTGCGTTTCTTCAGCACACAGACAAGCAATCTACCTGATTTTCCCAAAAGTGGCAAAGCAGTTAGATATTTTAGCAGTATGCTGCTTGCTAAGAGAGATGGGAAACCATGGAAAGCACAGAAACAGGAGGGAAAAACCCCCGAAAATCCTTAATGTGCACTGATACATTTTCAAGAAATATCCTTATTTCTTAAAAATTTTTTCTTTAAAATGAATTTTCTGAAACAGTTTTGGAAGAAAGTGTAGCCTTAGTTGTTAATTATCTGACTTAAAGAAAGGAAAAAGTAGTAGAAAAGCAATTTGCAATGCTGCAGTGGACTCAAACTGAGTTTTTCTTAGAGTATTTCTTTGAGTATTTTTTTCTAAACTTTATCCAACTTCTTCAGCTATTTAAAAGCCATTGTTAAACAGAAATTCAAAATTCAACTCATTCCAACACATGCAATAATAATTTCAAAATTGATTTTCTCTTTTACTCACAACCTGTTATATAGAGTTGCTTCAATACCTTCCATTAACATCTTCAGCCTATAAGTCATCCAGTTAAGTACGTCTCGCCTTGACCAGGTCTAGAGGTCTTCTGCTGAAAAACAATCAACAGAGAGATAGCTGTGGGGATGTGTAAGAGATTTCCAAACCCACTGGTCTGAAAGAGCCCAACCTTCATTTTCAGCATTAAAGACACTAAGCCGATTTTTTTTTTTTCCAGAGCTACGAATGAGCTAAGTCTGACCTGGGGTGCATGTGCACTGCATATTTTTTAAATGTTCTAACTTTGTAATTTAACAGGTTAAGCAAACAGAATATGAGTCTAGAAGGTGAATAATCTGGCCTTAAGACCTACATGCACATGCTCACTTTTAATTCATTTGTGCTAATCTAGCTGTGCCTTTGTCTTAGATGCAAGAATTTCAATGTCTTGTTAAAGTATTGACCACAGCAGAATTGACCTTCTTTAACACATTGTATCCAATGATCAGGGGAAAAAAAAAGCAGATTCCCTCCAAATAAGCTTATAGCATTAACAAATTAAGTCTTACTTGCCAAGCAGCTTTTCATCAATGCTATCCATTCACAAAAATTAATAATGTGGCAAATAACGAGAACATAATTTGCTGTACTGGGACAGTGACAAAACAGCATACTTACCCTGTAATTGTCATTCAGATCAGGCAACAAAAGGGGCTGTACACTGAACTAATCAAGATGCCATGGCATCCCGACCTTATGACCAAGATCATAAGGTTGTTAAATATTCACAGCTGTTAATTTTCACAGTTTGAGTGAAAGGTAATACTACATTGAAATGAGGGCAAAGTCAGTACTGATTGTGCTTAAATAAACAGCATGGAGACGTCCCAGGGTAGATATAATATTTTCATAGGTATTCACTTATGAACTGTAACCAATGGTGCATTGTAAGACTCTAAACAGAAATGCAATAGTAATAGGGGGAGGAAACAGCAGCTGTCCCCAAAACTTGCTTCCCCAAGAGACAACCAGGAAAACAGAAGGAAGAGTAGAGAGGTGCTCA
This sequence comes from Coracias cyanogaster, assembly GCA_033124195.1. NCBI lineage: Eukaryota > Metazoa > Chordata > Aves > Coraciiformes > Coraciidae > Coracias > Coracias cyanogaster. Next base: position 37,190 of record JAVSBS010019019.1, on the reverse strand, counting down.
AGAAGGATTTTACTCTCCAAGAGGTGGTAAAGAGTGAGCTACAGGTAATATAAGAGTTACAAAATCTGTCATCCTTCAAGTAGTGCTCAAGGAGGCTGGGTTTTAGCACCAGTAGGAAAGTGCCAGCCTCTACCAATGCTAAGTCCCTACCCTCAGTGGTTAAAACCAGCAGCTGCACTTAGCATTGTGTATCTATGTCAGTGCAGGAAGTCTGTCATCATTTGTCACCCTGCAGTGTAAGGGGCTGTGTAATTCACACCTCTAGAGTTACTTTACTGCCACTGGATGTAGTACCCTGGCCTTCAAGGGAGAGTAACAGCATGAAATCTGCAGGCAATGTGCTCTTAATCAAACCCGTCTTTTCTTGAATTCTTCCTCTGAAAACCAAAACTTCTGCTACACTTGGGTGCTCAGGTTTTGTTTTCATGGTTTCTTAAAAAAACAAAAAAAAAAGAAGTTTCACAACAAGAATTGCAGCTAAGTAATTTCTGACTTCCCCACCTGGAGAACACGCCAGTTCCCATCAGCAATGCAGTCCTTACCTGCTTTATTAACCAAAGCAAAAGATGCTGAAACACTAGCACTCCATTTACCTTGTTAACAAAAAAAACCCCTATCACCCCATTTGCCTCAACCATTTTTGCTCTTGTTTCTTGCATTCAGTCTTTCCACCTTCACTTCGTCTTCCACAGTTTTCCTGTCACCTTGCATGCAATCGGGCTAATCCCCTCTCTGGAACAGAGTTGTCTGTTCACAGAAACACGGACTGCAACAACAGCCTGGAGAAACCTCAGTGGGCCTCTTGACTCCATGGCTAGTTAAAAGCCTCCAGGTTCCTACTTAAAGGGACTGTTGAAGGCTTCTGGATGATTATAGGTTTTGTTAGTTTTTCTTTTTTTTACATGGTACAAAGCTGTGTGTCTGGCTCCCGTTCACCCTGTTGCTACACAGAGGTTAATATTTTTTTCTTCTTTATTTTCATAAACAGCAAGTTCACAAACATTTGGTAGTGATTGGGAGGCAATAATCAGATCAGTGGCATTCAGCATTTTCTAGGATCCAGCCCGACATGACTTTCACAGTTCACTGACTCCTGAAAGCTAGCATTAGTCATCCCATCACATGAGTAAGCCATATTCCTCCAAAGCTTTTGATATAATGTAGTACCAACTTACTCCAGGAATATAAAGCTGTTTCTGTGAGTGCTTTTTTCCCACACTCTTTCTGTTTGGAAGTAAAATCACACATGTTAAGCAAAACCCATCTTATATACAAACATTATTATACGGCCAGAATACACCAAAAAATTCCCTGAAGGATTTTCTAAAAACTTCAAAAGACATTAACTTTGATGTTATATATCCAGTATTAACATTCTTGCAAAGAGCTTTGCAAATTAATTCCTTATAAGGTATAGCCACAGTACAATGACAAAAACAATGAGAATATTAATGAGAAACTTGATTTTTTAAAAATTGCAGTTGTTCATCTGGGAATCCAAATAAGTAATCAGTAAGTTTATCAAAATAGTTCAGACTTGCAATACCAAAAATCTCACAAAAAATCAGTAAGATAGAGAGACCTGTGGATTGGAAAAGAAAAATGAAATATGCATACAAGTATATACAAACCCAATATCAAACTCAACTGCCCTGATGGCAATTATGTCACCACTGATGCTGCAGAGCAGACGCTGGGGAAGTGCCAGACTGGAGTTAGCACCAGATGGGAACTGGATTCAGGGGCTGGATTCTGGAACTGGATTCAGGAATGCACAGATCGGGATTGAAGGCAGAACAGACAGAGCCTTCCTCACTAGCCACTGAAGAAGAGAGATTGACTCTTCTGTTCCCTCAGCTTTCTACTTATTATGATGTATATGGGATGAAATACCTCAGTCAGTTTAGGGCCACCTGCCCTGTCTGCTCTCCCAGCAAGTGAGGCCCCTTAATTTCTGAACCCCCAGTGTGGCACACATGATTCAGCAGTGACCTTGGTCTCCATAGGAGCAGGTATACACAAGAGCCTTTCTGCGTAACAATCCTTAGTAGCAACTGCAAACATAAAGCGTTATCACTGCTAGAAGCAAGCGCTGTCTGCAAAAACATGCTGTTAACTTCAGAAAGTGCAGTTACTTAGAAGAGACTGAGCTGAAAAGAACTAGTTGTGTTCTAACTCAAACCAGGATGACATGGTAGACATTTGAAGTGCTAGCTCAAATTTTTTTTTTTATATCATTAAACTTTATGCAACTGTAGCCAATATGGGTCCAGTGCCTGAGGGCATTTTGGTATGGGGTCGTGAGTATCTTTCACCTTTCACATAGGAGAGTCCTTTTTGAGCTAAATTCCAAGGAAAAATAATCTCATTTCATCAGTGCCAGGAAATGTAAAGTTCATGACAGCATTAAGTTCAGCTGGCACAGCATCTATAAGGTCCAATGGAGCTGACAAATTTGATGAATACAGCTTGAAGTGATCAGTCTTACTTATTCCTTATCATTATTGCAAACAATGAAAGACCAAATTAAAAGAAAAATTCTAAATAAAAATGAGCAGATGGTACTTCGGGCCTTGTGTCTGGCATGAGTATTCTGTTTAGCCATAAGGGGAACACACAATAGCTTACTATTAGATAAAAATATTTTCAGTTCCTAGACAAAAAGGTCTCATCTTTTGTAGAAAGACAGGTAAGCCCCCAAAATGTACCATATCCTAACAGTTTTGCCTTTTACTTTTTCCTGTATGTACAAGATCTCAAATCTTCTTTGCTTAAATGAAGATGAGGCAAGTCCTAGACTAAAAGCAGTAGCTTTAATATTCAGCGTCTACATCATTGCTCCAAACAGACCTCCATCTAAAAAGCAACATCATTTCACAAAATAGTTTCCAAGGAGCAGGGTCTCAAATCTGCATTTTGCATAGGGTGCCTTTCAGTTTCCCAAATACTTTCCCTCACTAACGCCATTTGTCTGAACACAGGAAAATATATGCTTTTATTTATTTTTCTGACTTTCCTCCCTGATATTTAAAAATCCTCACAACTCTGAAAAATCTCTCTTCTCAGTAAGACTCACTTGTGCATATCAACCTTGGCCCCAGAGAGGAACAAAATCCCCAGCAAATGCTTGAGCCTCTTTGCACCAGGGACATTGCAGAAAGGTGAGCATTGAGTTTTGTTCTCTGCTGTTCTGCAGACATAAATCTTTTCTCCTGTGATAAAACTCTGCTGATAGATATCAAGGCCTATATTCTAAAACATAAATATTTTCCTGATAGCAGAAGGTAAAAATTGGCCCTTCAGTGACAGCTTACAGCATAACTATTTTGTGGGGCATTCAGGGCATAGTTAGCTGTTTGTGGTACTGTTAGCCTGTTTTAACAAACAACCAAAACTAAAACAAACACACACCTCTCAGTTGCTAGTTAGTGTGCAAGATCTTAGGTAGGATGCTCTGAAAGATCTATGCTTCTGTCCTTTGGAAAGGCAAAGAAGGATTGTCTTAAACCCTTGCCTAAAGTGGTTTAAGCTGAGCCATTTTACTGTGCATCACAACACCTATATATTCAATTACCATTCCCCAACAAATGAGGCAATAACCAGCAACATAATTGAACATGCTAACATAATTTTCTGAATTGTCTGAATATGCCCTGTGAATGCCAATGTACTGGTTCAATCAGCTGATGGCAGAATTACATTTATTCATTAGATCTTGAGCTGCTAGCAAAGCAATTAAAATTCCATTATGGAGTCCACAGAACAAGTAGATTAAAATAAAATCTTCATTGTGATTATTAGAAACTTAACAGAGAATAAGTATTGTTGATTCCAGAAGTCTTTTCTTCCCCATCAGAGAACAAGCCAGAAGGTATTGGAGGTCACATTTTAGATCTAAAATATGGAGATAATGATACTCGTCTCTTTTGTACAGTGCTTTAAAATCTCCTGATGAAAAGTGCTATATAAGACCTCGATATTATTATGATTAATGCTCATAATCACCATCCTGTCAGTACTTTTTCCCCTTCTGGCCTTGTAGTTTCCACGTAGTAAAAGGCACTTACCTCACTGCTTGATCAAGCTATTAAGACAGCTCAGGCAGCAGGTTTATGCCTCCCTTCCAGGAGGTGGATTCAAGAATCTACCTAGGTGGCTTGATAAAAGGAATGGGATGCTCTGTGAAAAATTAAAAATAATAATAAAAAAAATAAAATAATTGATTCTTCTTTATCTCAGAAAATTTTTCATCTCTCCAGCTCCCAGGCTTTTTTGTCACTGGGTCACTGTCCCTTTAGGTAGGACGTATGTGGAAATCATCCTGAGTGATTTATTTGAGAGGGGATTCATTAAAGACAGTGTTTTAGCAATGGGGAGACCTCTTGTTGAGCAGCACTCATTCCACTGCAGAAATTTCAGGTTTATGGGCAAAGACTGTAGCTATCTCTCTGGTGGATTTTGGCTGGTTGGCACAAGTAGGTGAGATGCAGCCCTCTCGGATGCAGGATTTGGAAAGCTCTGTACAAGAAAAGTCAGAATTTCAGCGGTTGTGTAAATTATACTTTGATGCTTTTCTGTCCATATTGGAAGTAGTGTTTCTTGCAGGCTACAAAACAGCAGCCTGGCAGGCAGCAAGCGAATTTAAAAGGAGCTGCATCCTTACACGAGGCCTCTATTCCCCCAGCCTAAAGCAAAATGCAGCCTCACTGAATAAAACCCTGGTCTTGGTGGAGTTAGTCACAAAACCTCCTCTAGCAGTAGATAGATGTCATCTATCCTCTGGTTATGCAAACAAGTATTCTGGAAAGCTTCCTTAGCAGGTAGAACATTGTCCAGGTTTTTAGAAAATGCAGAACAAAGATACCAGGGCAATGTAAGTTATTTTAATAGATATCTTTGAAAGCTTAACCACTGCACACACTTTCCCCAAGAGATAAATTCCCATTTACCAGTTTAGGGTTCATTCAGTGTAAAACCATTTATAATGAGCTTCACTCATACTTCCCTGTAAAGATAAAAAAGGAATTTTTTTCTTTAACTGAAGATGTTTGAGTGTGAGCTAAGAGTGGATATAAACCTTTTACTTATTTACTTACATACCTATAATTGAGCTGTTCCTAAATGAGATAATTAAAATATTCTTTTGAGTGTAGTGTGAAAAATTTCCTTCCTACTCAATACAATTTCAGAGTGGACGCTGTGGTAGAATATTAAACTCATTGATTTTAGCAGCTTCTATGGATTTTATTTTATATGAAAATTCACCAAACATGGTGATGATGGACAAGCTGCTTCAATTTGCAGGTTGTATAAATAAATATAATTTCATGTGATATTCTACTGACATGAAACAATATTAATATAGCTCTACACCAATGTAGGATCCAATCTTACAGGAAACTTTAAGAAATGGGTATCCTGAAATAAAGAGACAAAATAGGGACTTCTCTATGATTGCATGTTAACCAAATGTTATTTTATGAACTTGCTCCATTTCTGTTGCAATATTTGTTTCCGTGTTTCTAGGTACCGTTTCTCCTTACAAAACAGAACAGATCAGAATGTATTAAGAAAACACTTGACAACACTGTAAATAGAATAGTTGAGCAAGACCAATTTGATAAAAACAAGAAAGGTTCATTTATTTTAACTTTCTGTTGGTTTATGCTTCACTACTGCAAGTTAGCATGTATTTGCATTCCAGGTAATGTGACTGACTCGTGAATGCCAGGTCCCTAAGTTCAGGCAGAAAGAAATTTAGTACATACTTAAAATGCGCAGAGGTCAGTATTTCCAAGCTAGAACATAGCATTGTTCTAGCAGTCTCCCCACCCATGGTACCAATGTACAGTTCATGGTGTTGTATCCAAGACTCGGAGGAAAAATGGTAAAAATAAACATTTAGAAACATGGAAGCAAAGGAAGGAAAAATGGATCATCAGCAGAGAATTAAAAATATTTTCTTTGTGTTGTAGTCAAGCTTTTCCTTCTCAAAACCTAAAATTAATTTCCTAAGTTAATGAAACTACATGGTGATTTTGGCATTAACAAACACATGACCTATATTTGTCATGAAACTGTAGCCAACTACAAGGATTTAAAACAAATACAAGTATCTCTGGAAAAACTTATTGAAATAAAATAGATCAAATTATATTTTAAAGATGAAAACCCCCTAGATTTAACTGAGATCTAAACTGAGACTGATATTGTTGGGATATCTGCATAAATATATGCCAGAAGTACATACATTTAAAATGTTTAATGAGGTCTAAAGTAATTCTGGTTACACATATTTATAGCTGTTCTGACCAATAGGTAACATACTTACAAGTATATAAACACAGTACACAAGGAGTGGGTTATTTGTGCCTAAAATTTTCTCTTTTCATGACAATTTTCCAAAGTCAAGTTTCCTAAAATAACCAGAAACTCTATATATTATGAAGGATTATTAGGAAATCCACTTAGATATTTTTCCTCTAAAATTGCCTGTGTACAAGCTGGATTCAAACGGGTTTTATACTAAACTGCAGAACAAAATGAGTTGGTTTTGCCTTCCCTTGTAGATAAGAGAAACTCAAGGTTAGGGTCTCAGTGGGGTTGTTGCTACCTAATATCTGTGCAGCCATCACTAATACTGTTAGCCATTTAAGCAGGGTTAACATGGGCATTACTGGAAGAAATGTAGGGAAATTGGAGAGATTACATTGGTGGTACAAGTTTTGTTTCTGAAAGAGAAATATCCAAACTAACAGAGAAACAAAAAGCCCTCTAACTAGTAGTACTTACTTAACTATTGCTCAGGAAAGAGGCAAAGAGATTATGGAAAATGATAAATAGCATTCTCATTCATCAAAACACTTCTCTCGGAGTAAATATTTAAAAATATGCATAGGATATTATAGATGAACTGTCAGTAGTGCCATCAGAGCTTGGTCTTCAGCAAATTTCAGCATCCAACACATTTCATAAGCCCAAAATTCACATTGAAATATTTCCCCAATTTCTCATCTGTCACAAGCAGGTTATCAACCCCTTTCCTTGCCAGATCAGCCTTTCTCCACACAAACTCAGATATCTCTCCCAAATAACCTTGCCTTATATTATTTTAGCATTTCTTTGTATGTTTTTCTCATCGCTTTGCTGAATTAGTTGTGCTTATTTTTACCTCGCTCTGCCAGCTGCACAGATACCACTAGCTGTGAGACAAAAACCTTCACAGCTGGAAACAACCTAAAATAGGCACTGGGATGATGCCACAGATACACAGCTTCAATTAGCAGTGGGAGCAGCTGTTACAGCAAGCAAAGACCTTCCTGTGTTTGGTTTGCTCCCTTGTCATTTAGTATCAGATGACACCACTCTTCATCAGAAGGCAGTCATTGCACACGTGCTGCACAACAGTTGTTTCAGCACAGTGGGCCAGAATAAGTCTTTGGAGCCACTTACATGCAGTATAAGCTCTATTTTGAGGTTGGTAAGAAGTGCACAGGAACTTTTTGCTGGCCCTAATGCACGTAAGCATCTTCCTTTATGGGGAGCAAAATACAGTGAGGGCTTAGTCACCGAATAGCTGCCCCGTTTTTAGGTGGCCCTGCTTTATAGGAGTTCTCCATCATATCTCAGTGACTGTATCCCGAGGACAATACATGCTACAGAGGCCTCAAAAGCCACTGATGATGCTACACAGCTCTTAAGGAATGTTATCTGCACGCACTCGTTTTTCAAACTGTAGCGAGGATGGAAGTTCAGGCTTCTGCTGCTTCTTTGTGCTTTCAGGGGAAAACAGAGAGAGAGGGCAGGGGCAAGGAAAGAGAAAGATGAAAAGAAGGAGCAAGGTAGACAGAGAGAAAGGAGAGAGAGAGAAAAGCCAGATAAAAGAGGAAAGGACTCATTAAACTCAGGTTGCAAATTATAGGCCAGATAACAAGCCTGTTGCAATAAATTAGTGTTGTTAAACCAAATACAATTAACATCCCAGTACTGTGTGCATATGCAGGTTCATATCTTAAGGACGTTGTTCCATCAGGAATCCAAGATACCGTCACGCATCAATCTATAATAATCCTGCTGTGGATCAGGAACAGAATTACTTGAAATATCTTAACTTCCCTGGCAAGTCTTTCTAAATGAGAAAACATACAGGAGTACTGTGTACAAGGCATTTGGAGGGAACCATGAAATGAAATGCAATGAAATAAGCTTGTCTAAGACAAGCTGCATCTTGGAAAAATATAGACATTACAGTGTCGTCTAGGAGAATTCTTTATATGTGGGATTTTGGTGGACAGGTAAATGAGGCACATCACATTAATTCCGTCAAACTCTTCTGCTTCCGATTTCTCAATATATTCAAAATTAAGCATAAAAATTAACACAGTATTCCAGTGGGTCTTTAGGAAGTACAAACAGAGCACAGAAAAAGAAATATTCAGTCATATTTTTGTGTATACTTTGAAACAGGATCAGCACAAAATACAACACTGTTGTAAGATAAGTTCTTTATCTTTGAATTGTTGCATTTAATTCTAAGCACAGTCACTTGTACTGAATTCAGCCTCGAATTAATTGAGGTTTAACAGTTTTAACTGATTCTTTAAGGGAAATTAGCAGCGAAGCCGTAAGTCCATCAGAGTTGAATCACCAGGGGAATAAAAAGTGAGGCATTTAATCTCAGATCACTACGAGACTGTTCCCCAAGAGAAACAGTCACCTTGATATTACTTTCTGAAATAACAAGATTTTTTTTCTGTGTCTTTTTTTCCCTTAGGAAGTATTCCTGCAAGCTCCAGTAAATGCCCATGCCAGACTGGGAAAAGTGCATTTTCAATTCCCAAGTGTTTCATTGCTCCTATGTTTTAAACCCTAGTGAAAACATTAATCACCCTCACCATAACTGTTTCATAGATCATAATTTCAAAAATGCTCAGAGGGAAGACAGAACTAAGCCTAAAATGGCAGAATTTCTCCTTTTAACTTCCTAAGAGTAATCAACAAAACTCAGCCATAATTTGCATTGGTTCTCAACCTTCAAGATATCTTTCAAAAAGTGTCCTAGATACTCAGAGCTGTGCTGTTTCTTATACCTAAAGGTACCACGCCTTTGCTGAGCCACACTTGTACTGTTTTTCCTGCCTAAGATGCTTAAGCCTCTTTTCCTGCAGAGCCCAGAGTGTTGGGTGTGCTCCATTCCCCACTGCCTCCCTCACCGATGGTACTGGCAATGCCCTTCTCCCCTCATTCCGGGCGTTGCTTCCAGCATTGGGCTGCTCAGTGAACAGCAGGCATCCTCCTCGCATTTCAGAGGAAAAGAGTGGTGTGACCTCAGATCAGAATGGGGCTGCACCGGGGCAGCTTGTCCAGCTAATACAAGAGGATATACATGTCAAACACAAAGACTCAATGGATGTGCAGTCTAACTAATCCTGATAAGGTCCCTTGTCTATACCACCTTTGCTTGCTGGAGTTATAGTCTTTGAATACACCATATGCAGATTCTGAGGTGAGTACTGATTTCAATGTATTTTAATACAAATTTACTCCTAATTCCTTTGTATTAGACCTAGTGCTGGTGCTGCCTACATAAGTATTTATATTCTAATTCAAGGATGTAAGGACATTTCCTCCACTGTTTTAATCATCACATTTTAAATGAGCTAAAGAGCTGGATTATTAAATGAAATACAAATTATTAGTATAAATCCTCCTGGCAACAAGAACAAAAAAGACTACCTGGTAAAGCTATTGTATACCTTGTGAAGAGGAAGGTAATGTGCAAGCATCGACACCATAAAACCTCTCCACAGCAGGAATCAGACCACAGCCCTGTGGCAGTCTCAGATGAAAATCAAATGGCTGAAGAGCATTGAAGACCAAATCAATCTTTTATCTACCAGAAGTGATCGTGTTTGGGCTGTGAAGAACACAGGTGAGTATGGCAAGGCAGGAGCACTGCCACCACTCCTGGCTGCACTCTGCACAGTGTGTGAATGGACTTAGGGCCTCTGTTCCCTGGGCTGTCAATGCAGGGCCTTTCACAAACACTAAATTCACATACAAGTGCTATAAAGTTTTATTATGGAAAAAAACACCCTTTAAACGGTTAGCTCAGTACTCCACTGAAGGGAGCCATTCTGCTTGAACAGTCAAAAGTACCCGGGCCAAGACACAGGTACATGGGGAGAGTTTAGCAGAAACTGGCACTGAGCTAAACAGTAATTTCCATATGCCAACTATCACTAGCTCCTTGCTTTGGCTATAAATCAGGTGTGCCCATGTATTTTCAAACCTAAAAACAATGGTCACTGAGTTATGCCTGAGTTCATGCTTCACTCTCACACAGTCCAAACTAAGCTGAGACATTATATAGCACCATATATTAAGTGAAACTGCTCTCAAGAGCTTAGCAAATTAAACTAAACAATGTTACATTGCTCCAAATGCTCTCAGTATGGTTCTTTTCTTTTTTTCCAGAGAAATAACATGGGATTTTAACTATTATAGCTGGAGACAACATGAAAAGGCCAGCACTTACTGTTTTCTTTACTGCATCTTCTATTACCACAGAACAGATAACACAAAAGTAAAGCGCTGTAAAAGAACCTAACACTAACTTATTTCTACAGAAAATCCCTATGTCCCAGACAAATTGTACCAAAATAAAATGAATTGTGTATGAACCTTTGACAAACGGAAATAAAGCACTCACGTGCACTTTCATGCACTGTGTGTCTTTTAAAAAGTTGCCTTTGTGAATTAGATTTAAGAAGAGAATGCAGGCATCTTAATACCACCTTAGGCACCCAAATCAAAATCAGATCCTCAAAACTTCCTCAAGTTTCCACAAGAGAAAACTCCTAGGAGACTAAGTTTCTGCATGAG
>JAVSBS010019019.1:0-25548 GCA_033124195.1 Coracias cyanogaster | reverse complement strand
GAGGAATGACCAGAAGTGCTTGAGCCCTGGAAGCGCTCAGCAATTAGGTGTCTATCCCACACCTAAACTCCTGACATTCCCAGACAAGGCTTTCTACCTCCTGCCTTATCTTCAAGGGATGATGGGTCAGACATACCCCAAGGATTTCTAATCTCAGACAAATCACAGCCAGGAGGAGAAACCATCCATTCCCTCATTCCAGCCCTTCTCATCTTAGTCAGTAGTAGTAGTAGTGTTAGAAGTGTTTCTTTGGGATGCAGAATCAAATCCCCCTTAAACTTCTGTTCACCATGTGGGCATCTTAACCATTAAACTGCATCAAGCTGTCCTGTTCTGCAGAAGCACATCAGAAGAACCCCTCACTCTTCATACACAATTACAGATTTACAAGGCTAGAGAAGTGACTCACACTCCCTCCCTCCAAGATGACTTTGGAGAGGTAAAAGAGAGGCAATTTAGTATATGGCAAGGCATGATATTCACCTGACAGTATGAGAGATGTAGTCATGTCCCTAACACTCTTTGGTATTTCTTCCCACAGGTAATTTGGGTAGCTCTCCACTCTGCTCCCTACTTTCTCCATCCACTTGGAGAAAGTGGGATTGTAGATCTGAATTCTATGTGTGGCAAGACACCTGGAATTTGGGTATTGCCTTGCAAAGCCTCCTTTGTCAACCTAAGCTCAACTGTTTAACGAGCTAACACTCTAGTTCTTGAGCACCCAATAGCCATTTATTTGATTTTCAGTTAACTCAATTAATCTGGTTTAGCACTTTCAATAAATAGGACTCACATGTCCACATACCTTTAGTTACCAAGGCCTCAGCTGATTTTGAAGCTGTAGTTTAGGGTCCTAAATCATTAAGAATCCTTAGGAGATTTTATCAAATATTACATTCTTCAATATTTGCAAAATACTAAAATAGAGAAAAAGAAAAGCTAGTCCTCATTAAAATGTTGTAAAATCTTACTCTGCTTCTGCATGAGAAACTGTAAAATAGATTATGTAATGTAAGAACAAACTATAATTGGATGAAGTGAGACTAAAAATTCACAGGTTTATGTTCCCCCTAATATTAATTCTCTGCCAAAGCACTTCATTAAATCTCAGTTACAGGTCAGAGTTGCACCATGAAATAGTAGGATATGTTAAATAATTATGTACTAATCATGGGTCTATGTTGCCTCACTTCACTTTGTGAAAAAGGTAAATGTGATTTTGTGAGGCAAAAATTCCATATCCACTAGACATTTATAGATCAGGAGAAGGAAATATATTTGGCTGCAGGATCCCCTGGTGTTCTTCCTCCATAAAGTATTTTCTCAGGTTACCTATGAAATCAGTGAGGCAAAGGCACAGCTGTTACTGAACCAAGCAGCTAAAATTTTTTAAATGAAGAAAAACATATACCTTGTTTCTTCACAGCCTAGATGAAAAAACATTGATAATTCTTTTGTGTTTTCAGTAATTTGACTGGAAAAAAAAGTCAGCTAAGCAGCATAAGGCAATAAGAAAGCAAGGAATATTGGAGTCTATGAGGCCAAGGTGTGACACTTAATTCTTCCCTAATGCATGGGAAGAGTTAGTGCTGAGGAAGAGAAATCATAGTGTGCAGTAAACTGCTCCAGTTTGTAGGTCTAAGATATTTGGTCTAGTAAAAGATATTGGCCTTTTAATAAAACAAAGCATCCCAGATCAGCGGCATTTTTGGTTTCCACTCTGGCCAGTTTGAGTTGGTTTTGAGTTCTTCCTGCCTTTGCTAAGACAGGGCACATTTTTCCACACAGCAGCTAGAGCAAGAACTGGTTATTTTTTTAAGTGAAAGGTTTTGGTTTTTTTCATTAGACAGTTTTAAAGTTCAAACTACACTATAATCTAGAAGTTATAAAATGATTTCTCTGATTTAATTTAATAAAATAAAATTGGTTACATTATTTAGAGATTATTTTATTCAGCCTTTCTGCTGTTGAACACAGACTGGGTAATTGGCTACCTTATACATGAATTTTAAATGGATTTTAAAATGTGGTCCTTTACACTAAGCATAATTTGGAGGAAAAAGCATCCTAGACAGATGTCTACTCCATGGTTTATAAGAGTATGTGATACCATCCGCACTTTTCACAGCTAAACCCTTGAAAACTGGGAGATTGACAAAGGGACCCAAACGTGAAGAGCATTCATTAAAAGATGTAAATAGCCAAGATCCGTGCTGTTTTGTTTCAATCTTCTTTATCCTGTTGAAAACAGGAAAGCCTCCTGTCATGCAGGCTCGGGGATTTTCAGGGCCCAATAAAGGTTAGTGACATTTTCAATTCATGTTTGTTTTCATTCTTCTAATCATGAACCCTGTGTCAGCCTGAGAAACCAGCTGAGCTTAATCCATAACCTTTTACAAGTGAAACATTAACTCACAGCATGTTCTGTTGTCTTTTTAAAGCAATACAAAAGCAAAGGGAGAAAAAAAAAATAGCCACAATATACATGATAAAACATAGCAGCAGCCAAACGTGAAGGTTACGTGAAAGCAGTTACAGTTGTGGACAATAGCATATTTTTTAGGTCATTAAATTCTTCATGTTCAAATGTCATAACTCCTGTTTATTTCACAAGAGTATTCAGGATAGAAGGCTAAAGGTAAAAATGTAGAAAGAGCCAACTAAATATTATCTAGAATTTTATCCTACACTTTCATAAATACTCTGACACCTTTCCATACCGGCGTTTTTGGTAATAACTATGGAGAAAATACCTGACTAGTTTCTCCTCTTCCCATCCACAGATTAACTAGTCCCACTGGCTTTCCCCTATACATTGCATGCAGTTATGTGTACAATGCTATAGGTTTTTATGGCAATACAGTACAACAGGCTGGATTTTATATGAGCCAGACTGCCGGCCACATACAGCAATCCTCCTGCCCCACTGAGCATGCTGAACAGCACACACTGAGCTAACCTGGAGGGAAGAACAGCTCTGACTACAAGACACACAGAGCCAAGAAAGGAAAATTATTTCTTCAGCCTGTAAAAATCATTATGGAGAAATTCTAACCTCCCATCTCTCTGTTGGATACAAATACAATCACACATGTATTAAGGAGGTTCTCAAATTACAAACTTCTATTACCCAGAACAAGAAACCATGTTAATTCTTACAGAAAAGTAAAGAAACTGCAATCAGAAGCCATCTGAAAACAAAACAGTAAGACATAAATTAAAGGGTATCTCATTTCATGAAAACAAACATATTAAACATGGCAAGGGAGCCCTCAAAACATGAATACTGAGCTTGAATTAAGGTATGTACCACAGATAGTTCTTGTGAAAAAGAAAAAGGGAAGCAGTGACAGTGAAACCTCAACACTGGCTTCACGTTGCTGATGTATCTGAGATCATAAAGAGATGTAAAAGCGGTGGAGAAGAAGGCAGTTGTTCAGCACACAGTGAAACTAAACTAATGAAGATGATGGTTTTTTGTATTGTGGGCAACTGCTCTTTTGACTGAGTTAATATTAATGTATAGCATGAGCTTACTAGACATGAGAGAAGGCGCATGTAAAAGACCTTATCTGTGGTCCAGACATGGAAAATGCTTCAAGCAGAAGTTTTCCTTAATTAGATATCAGAGACTGATCACAGGCTGCAGAATTTTCCTCAGAGATGGCATTTGCAGGATTTCTTTTCCTTACCTCACCACCTGTGTCTCTAAAATATTTGGATTCTCTACTCCTCTGTGATTGGATTTGGAAAATAGGCTGAAAAATCATAGAGGAAGGAGGACAGAAAGGGAAAAAGGAAATAACTAAAAGGTACGCAGATGGACATGTACACACACATGCAGTAGAATCCTGGAAGGGCCATTTTCTTAGAAAACCAGTCTAAAACATCCAGACTTAAATAGAGCAAGCTGACATGAGGATCCAAAAAGTTCACTCCTGAACTATTCTAGGTGTTTCTCTATGGATAATACTTCAGGACATGATTCTGTTTCTCTACCTAGGCTGCCTGACTGTGACATCTTGACAGTACATGTGTGCCTGCTGGCCAGCACAGCATTAAGACCTGCTCGTCTAGCTCAAGGCTATGAAAAATTAAAACACTGAAGCTGCGACTAACAGAGACACAAAAGTATTACATTACCTACTGCATGTTGCTTTTTTGTGAAGCAAAATGTTTGGTATGGAAAGCAAGACCCGTTGCCTGCATGCAGATCATCAGGGAAAGAAGTCACAGTATCTGCAAACTGCTTTTCCCTCTAGTTTGCCAGCCAGAGTTACTGGTTAGACTGGATGTCACACAGCCACAATTCAGCCATGTCTTCAGAACCAGAGTGCAGGGACAAACCAGAGCTCCAAGTACTGCTTAATTCTCTGACCTGCTCCTGGGGCATCATAGCTACTTATTCAGGGCACAGCATAGCATTACAATCAAGCCCAGAATGAATAAAAAGGGGCTCAGGAGGATTAAAAATGCTTTTATCACTGGAGAAGTAAATATGAAAGAGAAATAAAGTCCATTAACAGATGAGGGGGATGAAATTAATGGCAACTCAAAAATGGGTGAGATAATAGACTCACTAAATGAAAAGTAGAAGAAAAAATAAAGAACTAGAAGGTCCACTAAAAGTAAACATTGGTAATCACATGTAGGACTATATTAAATATTTCATTTATCCTTATGTATTAAAAGAATTAGCTAACAAATTCATTCACTGACTGATTATTATAACTTCAGTAAGTATATCTGCATATTCATGCATGACCTGTGATGATGTTGCAGAAATTTCTGAGTGCTTCTCTAGTCAGACTGGTATCTTTGTGGCTTCACCAGTCCATCCATCATCTACCTGATCTCCATGTGGGCTAGCCTTCCCTATGTTATTCCACCCTTAGTGTTTCTGTAATTGCTTTCCTGATATCTTTTCCATCCATACAAAATTTAAGTAAGAATGTCAGCTAGTTTTTCAATATACTCAGGACTGTTCATGTCCCTGGTTAGTTGCCTGTTCTTGCCTCTAGAATTGACTGTATTGTTTCAGTCTTTGTGGTACAGGGCATCATTCTGTTAGTTTATCAGAGATCTGTTAGGACACGCCACCAATGGAAACATCTGCTCCTTCCATGTGTCAAAATCCTTTCAGAGTAGCTCCAAAATAAATTAAACATTTCTGTTGAAATGGCATATTTTTATTCCCAGCCAAACGGAAACCACTTATTCTCACCTGTTGTTCTCACCTTGTGATTCAGTACTGACAGTAGAGGTCTGTGGTGAGTTCATTTATATGCTGTTGAATCTTGACATCTGTCAGCATCCCCCTAAGCTTTTGAGGTAGAAGAGTGTCAAACTCTTTCTAAATAATAAATAAAATACGCCATTAGTGGGTAATCATGTTTTCTTAGTGACATAGTTTCAGCACCATGGATGGATAAGGTCCCTTACCCTTCTCTGACACAAGCTTTCTGTAGCACAGTGATATTTCCAGCATTTGCTTCCTGTGATCCTGTAATACAAGATGAATTTTACTTGAAAGGGATATCAGTGAGATAGCTCAGTTGTAACACTCTTGTACGTACTTTCTCTGATACAGATAGAAAAATCTCCTTTATCCACTTGTATGGCCAAATTTTAAACATTCGTTGCATAGTTCCAGATCTTCAACACGGTCAATATGACCGTTGTCAGTCAAATTTTGCAATTTTGCTGGGGCATTCTCTCTCTATAGTGTAGCTTTCCAAGCTACACTTTCAGATTAGCCTGTATCACATCCCTGGTAGAACAGATGGCCCGTGTGGCCTGACTTTTTTCTGTGTTTCTGCCATACTAGACTGTGAGTAACAATAGGGAGGAATGCAGGCTGGCACCAGTGCTAGCTATCACCTTTTACTATATTCAGCCAGAAAAAAGGCTACAGTAAGTCTGGCCACACAGACATTTTAATCATAATTTCTCCTCTCTTTGATTCACATTTGCTCTCTCCTATTTTGCCAGTCTTTGAGTTTATCAGCCTAAGTACTTCTATGGTCCCTGTTCTAGATTTGCTCTCTATGTGCGAGTTACTTTCTACCATATCGCACCAGCTAAAATACCTGCGTGATAGCATGGTTGTGCACAGCTGTGGTTGAAGACCAGCCAGCAACTGAGCACCACACAGCTGCTCACTCACTGTCCCCACCACAGTGGGATGGGAAGGAATATCAGGAGAAATAGGCGAAACCCCATGGGTTGAGATAAGGAGAGTTTAAAAGATCAATACAAGGAGAGATTAAACAACAGTAATAATAATAGCAATAACAAACCATATAAAATGTAACACTCACCAAACTGCCTGACCCTACCCTGGTGCACAAAACTGATGCCCTTGCCCCTGCCAGCCCTCCCCTTATATAGTGAGCATGATGTCAGTATAGTATTCAATATCCCATTGGCTGGTTCTGCTGGCTGTCCTGAGTGTGGCCCCTTCCAGCTTCTTGTGGAAATTAACTTTATCCTAGCCAAATCCAGGACAAAGCCCCAAGAGCCTTGCAGCAGAAAGTAAGTTTTACAGAAAATTTTTCACTGCATCACAAAGTTCACTTGAGTTTTTCACCTCTTAACCTTTACAGTGCTCACACTCAGTCTAGACATCCCATTGTTTCACACATTTCTGAGAAAGTCCAGACATGACTCTGCTTAACAATTTGAAACCAATTTTATGTAAGTCAAAACCTGATGGTTTGGTCTCTATCTAAAACTCAAAAATGTCACTATCCATTGAGCATTCAATTTCTGGCTTTTGTGGTTTTTTATTTTGTCAAGTTACACTTCTAGGGTGTTAACTGAGGAGGGATTTTCAGTGATCAGGACTGTTAAAATCAATTAAATGCCTTTCTACCTTTTTTCATAAACCCAGACCAATGTTCTCTATTCCTTTTGAGAATTCATATTGTTAATAATCCCAAGCCCTGTTACAGGGGTGACTGATAGATTTGCTTGCTCTTTTAATGGGCAACTCTTCATCATAGTGATCAGAGAAAAGAGTTAGAAAGACTGACAGAGAAGATGTGAAACAGTAATACACAGTGCAAGCAGAAATTTCAGAGGCTGGGACCTCAGAATTGAGTGAAGTTGGGCTTCTAGGTGCATTTGAACTCCTAAATAACAGGGCTGAAAGACGGATGATCCCAACGCTGCCCTTGGCCACAGCTGCCATATGCTCAGCATCTCTGAAAACCTAGCCCTTGCCATTCAGTCCCCATGTGTATTTAGGCCCTGGGATCTGTTTGTGAACAACTTTGGAACAGCTTCAGAAGCCTTGCCCAACAGCAATTGTAAGGAATGGGACTAAACAAGGAGAGAGAAAATAATGTTGAGCACCATGAGATCATTACTGATCATGCAACACAGATGTTCAGCTGTAGTAGTTCCCAAAGGAAAAAAATAAACACCTCAACACCTGATACGCATTTCTCACCCACCACATCTCCTGGTTTCACCAACAGCTGTGCTAAAGTTAGCAATAGTATTTAATGGCATATCTCTACTGTTTGTTGTTCACTGCCTCACCCTCCCAGAGGTTTTCCCTGGTTTGCCAGATGCAAATTATGAGACTTTTTAAAAAGCCCTCTGTCCGTGTGCCCTGTGTACAGAACTGCATGTTCCAGGCTGTGCATTAGGCAGAACTTGGAGCAAACAGCCCAAAGTCATGAGGCTCTCTCACTAGTTAGCAGGAGGCGGGGGTCAAAGCTGTTGGGTATCCTTGATCTTTAGCATACCATTTATTTCATTACATCTAATTTGGTGGATATTATCAACATTATTACACTGATAGTTGTTTCAACTCAGACTAATTTAATTGATAGAATTCTGTGTCCTTGCTATTATATGAGACAATTAGCTCTCATTAGTTCACATTTCACTCATTTTCCACTGACTGATTGCACTACATACTGATACTTGCTAATATCAATATGTAATGCAATCAGTCAGAGGAAATGTTGGTACAGTATCTCTAAAAAGTATCATACTTATCATTCTGATTGTCTTCAAAGTACCAATATTTTCCTATAACTTAATGGTTTCATAATGTAATGTTTTGCATTAATAACAATCTTTTTAAGGTCACACAGTTAATCACATATGGATTAAACAGCAGTTAACTAATGAGAATGGCAAGTTATTAATAAATTGCAGACGATACATTTCCGTTATTCAGTGTAACCTTTAAAGAGCAGAGCTAAGACTGAGGGTTGACTTAGAGACTTTTTGCCTCCGTTTTCCTATTTCTTTCTGAGGTTTTTTTTCTGAATTCTAAGCTTTTTTTGTATGCTATTGTCACAGTCCTGCTGTAACCATATGGAGAGCTTTAGCAAAGCAAGAACATGCAGCTGATGCTTTGATAGAAAAGGTGAAGAGGTTACTCGAATTGTACTACTGTTAATTTGTCCTTTAAGCACCTACAGCAGGGAGTCTATAATGGTAAGGACTGAAGCACGGAGATTTGTCTTTCAGATTATTACATCAGAAATGCTAAAGATTCAAAGAAAAGAAAAGGGCAAAAGGCTTTTTGTAACCAATTTAATATAATCCACTGAGCTTTCACCGAGGCCGATCTGTAAATACACTAGCAGTTTACTCAGAAAATTGCATACCAAAATTTTTCTTAAACATTTGTATACCACTGCTTACTAGTGTGAATTTGTAGCTGTGTTTATAAACAATAAAATTGCAGTCCTTACATTTATATGAAGTATGAAATCCCTCAACATGCCAATATAGTACAGATCATTCTGCAAAAAATAATAATCCAACACTCTCCAATATGCCTTTCATTAAATCTCAACTATTCAATGGCAAACACATTTAATCACCTCTACAGCTAGTCTGAAACAGGTTCATAATCTTTAAAAGTAAACAACTGATGTGGGAAATCTAAAAAAGCATAAAATAAATGGTTTGCAGTTTGGGACTTTAAAAATTCCCAACAATCATATTTTAAAGAGTAAATCCAAATTAGTCTTGCTATGCTAAATTTGATGCTGAATAATGACAGAAGGCATTTAAATACCATAGTTACTATAATAATCCCTGTTCGAATCATTGCTTCCATGAACTGGGCTAAGCCTTTAGACAGAAACTAATTGCTACAAACACTAATTTTCAAGTCCCTTTTGTTTCCCATTGCAGGCACCTCTGGATGCAGAAGGTACCCAATTAGCAGAATTCATAGTTCTGATTGTGCATTGTGGGGCTAGTATAAACACTGCTGATTACTATTCCACTGTAATGGTTGATTTTTATTTATTTTTTTTCTGATTGCTTAATAAGGCCATCTATTCTGCATCAGGCACTGGCAAGGCTGCTGGTGAAATCAGTTAGGTCACTTTTTCTGGTCATAGTAGCAGGAGGAGCCTTGTGATGGTTACAGATGACTAAAGGCATAATTACAGTCTATTTAACCACATCTGTTTCCCCACTTAACATTGTTTGCTCAAGTTAGAGGTAGTTAAATAAATCAAAAGGAAAATAATGGCGAAGACACTAAAAAATTACTATTACATGGGTAAAACTCTAGGGTTTGTTATAATTACAGAAAACAGAGTTTATAGTGATTTTTAAAAGGCACTAATTTATATTAGAGAGTTTCTATACACATACACTCTTGCTGGTTGCTGCTGTGTTTATAGCCTATGTTATTTAAATACCTACTTGTATAGAAGAATTAGCTAAAACTAGAAAAAAAATATTGAAGATTACTTGAATTGAATTTAGCTCTATGTTCTTATCCAATATAATAATTATATGACAAGTTTAGTAACTCTTTTTATGGTTTTGTGATTAAGAACAAATCCCCAGCATATCATCACCTCCTGTCAATGACAATGAGAAGGGCAGAGAGCTTTGAGTATGTCTGTATGTTTCTCCAGTCACCCAGGGATACTGTTTTCATCCTTGTATTTATACAGATAAATCCCTTGTAATTCCTTAACATATTACTGCTTCATGATCAAATGCAACATATAAATTTGTAAGTGCTGCCAAAGCCCATGTTGCACACAGACATACAGCCAAATCATCTAGAGCAGCTGGCGCAGACATGCCTGTATATCTACCTAACGTCGGTACATGTGTTCTAAAAGATCCCTGTATGATTTTTTTCTGTGCAGGAAAAATGATATAATTCAATCAAAATATGCACTGAAAAATTGACAGGTCAAGGGAGATACTGGTTGGCTGATCGATTTTAAACTACAGAATTGAAGAACCAGAGCAAATACTGAACTTCTTTACATTAGCTGCTACCGGGCAGATTTTTAGAGCTACCACAAGTGCAAAACCCACTGAAAACATTGAAGTTTGTCTGATTAAGGCAGGTGTCTTCACATGCTCAGGCTTTGAGTCCTAGCACAAAATCATCATATGTTTTCAAAAATGCTTCGCTTAAGGCAGTAGAACACACAATCTTATGTCAAATAAGTCTCTGGCCCTATTTCTTTCATTTGGGTTTGTTTGGGGTTTTTTTGACAGACCACCAAAAATAGCTTGGAGTATAGTAGTAAAGTAGTTTGTTTTTTCAGGTTTCCAAATGCTCAGCTGTGTTGGGAACTAGTTTCTCTGGATACAGTAGAATGTAGTGATGTAGCTCTGCATCTTTGGTAGGATACTAGCACCACACTTGCAACCATCAGATGAAAATGACTTGGGAAAACAAAGTATTCTAAAAGCAAAAATGAATTTGTAGGAAAGATGGAGTGTATGAGTGGTACAATCCTAATTTCTCAAGTGCAGCAGAAAATAGTATTCTTTCAAAACCAAATGTTCCAGTGTCAGATACAAGCTAGGATGTAGGAAGCAATGACAGAGGGGTGCTCTGCTGGCAGGGGCTGTCACCATGCCTCCGGAGCAGTACAGGCAGAACCTGCTGACTCAGTTAAATTCATAGGAGCAACTGTTGACACGGGAGATTCCTATTGTGCAAAATGATCAGGTGACAATTTTTGCTTGGTAACAAATAGTTATGGCAATGCACATCCCTACTGTGCATGTGCATTTGTACACATATGCTTACCTATGCATATACATCACTATGAAATGAAATATGATTATGGAGCATTGAAAGATTCACCATTCTGCACACTGTAAAAGTATCTGTACTTCAATGGCACTGCCTGCTCCTGGGATTAGACTTCTCATTTTCATCAGATTCTCACTCAAGTCAATGCTTTAAACACCAACCTTATTCATACTTCATCTATTTCCACAGTCTGTATAAAGAAAACAAGAGCATTGCTTCTGTTATCATTACAGCCCTATTTCATTATTTCATTTTCCTTTAACACAGCAACTTTCCTTCTAGTATGTCCTACTCTTGGCTTCTACATGATGCCCAACTGTAAGCAGCTAAGACAACATTCCTCACGTGTTGTTCACTCCTTCCCTCTGACCCTTCATTAAAATACAAACTCTCACTCTTGACTTGAAGGCCACATAACAGCTCATCTCCAAATCCTTCTGTGGTAGTCAATCATGTCTCCTAATACAGTTCTTGCAAAAGAGCTGATTTATTATTTGATGTTTCTAGTGAAGTATAACTAAAAAGATCTCCACGACACCATTTACCCCAATAATTGTGGACATTGAAGCTAAGTTCCCAGTGTCACTGTTTCCCTTCTGAACCAAAACAAAAGATTTAGGGGAAAAAAAGATATAAATATGACACAAATAACTATAAGCCATCTATGCTATCAACTGAATTTCTTTACAACTTTCAGGATAGTCTTTAAAGTGCCTTGTGTGAATACCTGACACTTAAATAACCCCCATGATACAGCAGTACTATTAAGAAATGGTCAGTCCATTTGCCCTGTTTCAGGCATCTATCATTATCATTTACTCAAGGGCTTCTCTATCAGAAAAGCAGATCCTTGCTATCTTCATCTCATTAGTTGGTTTTGGGGACAGTGCAGCTTCTCCATCTGGAGCACAGCAACTCTACAACATCCTCCTAGGCATGGGCACCACAGAGACATGCAGCATTACATTCACACATTGGTGGTGGCTCAAGAATTGAGCATGCATTTACAGGGAAGAGGGAAAAGAGGCCTACAGCCATACACATGATCTTGTACAATGTATACATGCCCAAACTTCACAGCAAAGTCACCATCAAATGATGACTTACGTCTCCCATGTTCAGGATGAATGCACTGCTGATATAGTTGTAATGTGCTGTAACTTGATCAAACATAAACATAGTAGGCAATCTGTGGATGCCACTATTTTAAATAGAATTTTGTACACCATTTTCCCTGGGTAGCTAGACTGAGAACAGCCAGGAGCACTAAATACCTATCTGAAACTGTACAGCTCTGCCAACTGCTCGACTTTCTACTCATAACAACGTGGCTTGTTGGCAGGCAATAGACTTATAAATGACAAAGGACAATAGATTTGAGGTAAATAATCACTTCCCTAGCTGCAGTATTTTTAAATAAAGCTGTTTCAGGGAAATTAGGGTTAGCACATAGATTTTTTCAAGCTTACAGAAACAAATGTATAATCACTTTGCTCCAGAGTCCAATTTTCTGTTGCAATGATCAAGAACTCTTCTGTGAGTTGACCTGTATTTTTTGTCAAACACAACAGCTTTGCATATGTTAAAGTTCATTTGTCCATATAAAATATTTTAAATCCATTCTCACAGACTTGCTAATCCTTCATGGTTACTCACACAACTCTTCTTTCATTGAACTTATTTTAATT
Source organism: Coracias cyanogaster (assembly GCA_033124195.1). NCBI lineage: Eukaryota > Metazoa > Chordata > Aves > Coraciiformes > Coraciidae > Coracias > Coracias cyanogaster. The sequence continues at coordinate 12,807 of JAVSBS010019019.1, read as the reverse complement.
ATCGTTACAAGTAATCATCTTAATGTTTTTCAATAAATGCTCACCTAGTTTGCTAAAATGGTAGATGTCAGGAAAACATGACATCAGCTATCTTGTACTAATAAACATGAAGATAATACCCTGCAAAATGCATTCAGAAGTATTTCTGGCTGACATCAGGTGAGTTTTATCTGAGACAACAGTGGTGGTTGGTTGGGTTTTGGCGAGGGACAAAAGACACTCCCTGGTTTTTTTAACTACACTGATAAGTATCAAATTTATATGTGGCCTTTACTACCTTCAGTTGTTACAAAGCTTACTCAGCTGGCAAGTAATGTATTTATAGCTGAGTAAAAAATCTCTTAATTCTTTGGAGATGTGATTATACTAATATTTACGAGGGTTTGGAAATTGATTTATCACTTGAAGGTTTGGAACATTTAACCCTGAATCACCTGTTTTCTGTTGAGACACAAAAAGGGCTGCGTTGCGTTCACAAGGTCTTTCTTAAGCATCTACATTTGTAATATAAGGTAAAGTAACACATTCTGGCTTAGCCCCTACTCAGCAACATCCAAAAAATACTGCAATTATCAGTTTCATCTCCCATTTAAAAAATAATATTTTTTTCCCATACTACAACCAGTCTCACAGCATCTGTCTCTGTTGTGACTCTTGACATTTATCTCTCTGACCTTTGTCTCTCCTTTTCCTTATTTCTTGCAGCGTCCTCTGGTTTATGTCACCCTGTATCTGCAGGCAGTGGAAGAAGAGCAGCCCAAATGTTCTCCACTTGTTTTCCAGACTCTGGATTCATTTCAACCTGGTAGACGTCCTGCAAGGAGGCCTTCATGGTATATTCAGGGTTTCCTCACACCAAGTACCACTGTGGCTCACAAATTCAATGTCCCCATTTCCAGATCCAGACTCAGCCCCTAGACCTGCGTACAGCAAACACAAACCCAAAGTGTTGATCTAAACATGTTGGAGACTCTCAGCTTCATTCAAAAGGAGGACTTTCAAAGGCAGAGAAAGATCGCCTTTACTATAAACATATGTGTAATCACAAGTTTACTGCAAACGTGTACAACCTCCAATTAATGTAGGAAGTTGCTGCTCACACAGTGGAGGAGGCAGAGAACGCAGGATGTGGGATTTGGGTATAGTTGTCCTCAGATGCAGGGGTGGGAAGCTCTGACAAAGCAGGAGAGACAACATGACAAACTAGCGCCAGAGTCATCTGTTATAAAGGAAATATTTTTTTACCTGCATCTTAGATCATGAGAACCAGCCTATCAGCCCATTGCCAGTGTTTACGTGGCAGAGCTGGACTTTGGCAAAAGACTGTTACTCAAGCATGCTGGCAATATCACATGGCCAGTTAAGCATTGATTTTTAATTTACATAATTGCACAATTCATTTTCACTAGCTTTTTTCCATTCATTTTTGCTAGTAAAACTATGTCCTGGTTTGAGTTAGAACCAAACCAATTCTGTTTCAGTGATTTTACTGTTCAGCTGAGCCTCTTCTAACTAACTGCACTTTCTGACATTAACAGCATGTTTTTGCAGACAGTGTCTGCTTCTAGCAGTGATAACGCTTGATGTAGAATTACTACCAAGGACTGGTGTGCTGACCAATGTCACTGCTAACTTGTGTGTACCACATCGGGGGGTGCAGAAAGGGAAAGGCCGCACCGGCAGGGAGGAGCAGCTGGGACAGGTGACCCTAAACTGACCAACGAGGTATTCCATCCCATATACATCATATTCAGAACAAAACTGAGAGATCATGAAGGTCTCAAGGTCTTTTGGCTTTTTTGCCCTTTTTTGCCCATTTTTTAGCTTTTTGCACATTTTTCTGTTTTTGTCTTTTTGCCTTCCCATTGATCCTTCCACTGGCCTTCACTTCCTTTGGGGGCCTTCTTCTCGTGCCTTTGATTCCAATTTGTGTGTTCCTGAAACCAGTTCCTGTCTGTTGCTGAGCCCGGTCTGGGACTTTGCTGGCACCTGCACAGCCTCAGTGGTGACGGTGATGGGTTCAATACCGGTTTTGTATGTATTTGTATATATCCCATTTTATTATTATTATCTTCATTAAAGCTCTTTTAGTTTTCTTTTCTAATCCTGAAGCCTCTCTCTCATTTCCTTCCTCTCCCATTTGGGAGGAGGCCATAAGTATCTCTCCCTTACCCTCTTTCTCTTCCTCTCTTTGGGGGTGGGAAGAGGGGTTAACAGAGAACATCGGTTGTAGGTCTGGTGAATTGAACCTAAACCTCGACAAACTAGCAGATAGCTTTACTTTGTGGAAGTGCTCAGTGTTTTCCAGGGGGTTATGTGCCCAGAAAACATTTCTGTCCCTTAACTACATCTTGGCAATTTTATACTAATTGTTGGAGGACGGTCACAGTACCTAAATACGGTTTTGGCTTGTGTTTCATGGTTCATTATACAAAGCCGTTTGGTTAAAATCATAAATTATTTCAAGTTCTGACAGTTATCTGGCATTGTAAACATAATTTACATTTCTCCTCATGATGTTTTATCACTCCATTGTATAACTGCAATTAGGTTGGTTTTGGTTACTTTTCTTCCAAAGAGTTGATTACATCATTGTAGCCTTACATGTTTATAGATACGTAGCTTATGTATTTGCCTTAAATTTCCTGTTCTGAGCTGCACAATGCAGTTGTTTTTCAAGTTTTGCATTGCACTAATACATGCAAAATAGCTTAACTCCCTTCTGTACTCCTCAATATAGTGGTTTTTTTTCAACCCTTGCATTTGACAAAGATTTATCTCTACATAAAAGTACTTTTTTTTTTTTCATATAGTGTCAAAATACATCTTACTTTTTGATGGGGGAGGCAGGGAGGGTCCTCCAAAGCTATTGCATGTTTTTCTATGCATCAGTAAGCTTCCCTTGTAGTGAGAGTGATTTGTTTCCTGTTTCTGTGTTATGGTTGTACTAGCAATGTACATATCTACAACACTGGTTAGGGTTTGTGTTTGATCTTGGAGCCTTCATATTAGGCTCCTACATCTTGCTTGCTCATTACAAAAGCACACTGAATTGGTCCACCCTCTAAAATGTGCTAATCATGAATTAATCATTTGTGCAAGCTGGCAATATACCCATCTATTTTTCCTCTAGATTCTTGATTACACATAAATCCTGTCACTAAATCCAATATCCTGCTGGTATAGCAGATGTTCTCATGGTGCAACCTTAACTTATAGCTGTTAAAAGGATAGTTCTTACAGAGAAGTGTTAAAACGGCCATACAGTATCAGTCCAAAGGTTCGTTTAATGTAGCATTAGAAGTGGCCAAAAGTAGGTGCCCATGAAAGAACACGAGAACAGGAAAAAAAAACAAAATAGAATAGAATAGAATTTCAGAATATTTCATTTGGAAGGGACCTACAGTGATCATCTAGTCCACATGACACCTTTTTTTTAATACTCTCCCAGGCTTACTGTAGTCTTATTTCTTCCAGCCCTGTAACTTTTGCTGTCATACTCAGTCTTCAAGTTGAAGACTCTATTCCTCTCCCAGATAGGCTAGTCTCTCTAACAAGCACTTTCTGGAAGTACCACTCCTATAAATACAGAATAATACGGTACATTTACTTGGAGATGCCCAAACACCAAGTAACTAGAACTCAGTCATATTGTGCAAGACTAAAGATGATTATATGAATTAATAAAGGCACAGAAATATCTCATGTGGTTCCCACTGATCATTAATCCTTATTTTATTAGGTATTTTATGTTTGAATACTCAGAAACAGATAACAAGACATACATGCACAAAATATTTTCAGATAGGTAAATTATTTAGCTTCATACATTGGCTAAGTAAAGTTTGGGAAACAGATACATAAAAAGTTATTAGGCAGCAGATAGAGTGAATATTAATTTAAAATCAAAGAGGGCAGTATTATTAATCTAGGTCACCATTTCAATCTTCAGATTTTAAGAGAGAAGAAGCTGGATGCATTTTTTATTTCTTGTGTAATATGTTGTTTAAATCTATTGAAATAGATACGCCACTATGCCAAGCAGTGTTACCAAGCAATCAAAATCTGGAAGCACACAAGTGTCATTGAGGCCAAAACATATAGATCACGTATTCTGAAAAGTATGTTATCCTTTTGTGTCAAAAATATTATCCAGCAACTTTGTTCCAACTGGATGTCTACCAAAAAAACAAGACAAGTTGAAAATCAGTTGAGTTAAACCCCTTGGAGAGATGTAATACTGCAAGTATAATTGAAATGTTAATAATTACACTCGTGCTGATAATTACCAAGAATAGTTTGGTATAGTAGTTACAGAGCTCACCTTTCACCTCTGGGTCTTGGATGTGATTTCTACCTGGGACTGTATGAAAAGAGTTCAATTATCTCCATCTCTCTTTTAGTGGATGGATTTTCCACCCCATTCACAATTCAGAAATAAACAAGAATAAAAATAGACCGAGACAGAAAGAACATTTTATGGCCCCTAATTAGCTAATCAGTATGAAGTTGTTGTGGTTTTTTTTTAATTAACTTTGACAGGAAATGTAATATCATGTAGACCTTTCGGGAAATACACAAAATGACCAAAAAAATGCAAGTTAAGATCAAAGTTTTACTGAAGACCTTGCACTACAGTTTCTTTTCATATTTTGAGTATAACGTACGAAAATTACAGTGGTCTTGTAATGTAAAGATAAAACACTTTGTTGCTGTGCAACAGTCGCATAGTTATATATCCAACCTTATCAACATGACAGAAACTCTTTAGCACAACACTTACTTCAATTCAATCTAAGGTGTAATGAGAAAAGGAAATAAATAACAGCTTATGCACGGGATTAACAGCACACGTTCAAACGAATACATTAAACCTACTCAGTGTTTTGATGCTGGCTTTTAAGTAGCCCAATTGAATCAATCTACAAATAGCAGGAAAATAGTAACAATTGCTAGAATATGTAGGTATCTAAGCTCATGGGTCTCTAACTTGAAGATTTCAAAGATTTTGTGAAGTTCTGCTCACTTTGCTGTTCTTCTCCTGTGCACCATGATAATAAGACCTGAGCAATAACTGAAACCCTAATGCAGAACTATGTATGTAGTCAGGAATTTAGAAAACAGTGAAGCTTGTCTTATCATAAAATGTGAAATCTCAGAGAGTTCTGCAGTGCTATACAAAAATTAAGCAATAAACATCAACATTTAACAACAATCCTTGTTTACGAAATACTGTAATTAGTCTCTATCAATTACTCACCATTTACTGTGGTGAAAGTTGGTTTAATCTATGAGCTGTGCAAGACCCCAAAGCCACTATGTTTCCATTGTAGATATAAGATACACTCCATAACTGTGTTAAGAAGATCAATCCAAATGGGACTTTACTCCATCCCTAACCGGAAACAATACCATCACCATCTATACTCTTTTTTATTGAGTGTTCTAGATACCTAGATGAAATAGGAAAAGAAACAAGATCCAGGCATCATGAAGAATAGTATACTTTAGAAAATTTAGACTCTAGTATTTAAATACCACAAGAGAGGAGAATAAATACAGCCAACACTAGGAAATAAACAGGAATTTTCCCATGGATTTCAACAGCAGCAGGATTGTTCATTCATCCAGTGACACATGAAGGGCATGAAGAGAAACCTGTCAAATGAGACTTGTACTTCCTGCTGTGAAGCAAACACAGTAGTCCTGGCATAAAAAAATGCAATAATACTGACAGTAAAACTGCTGATTACATGAACGTCATAATCTGTCGTGTAGTAAAAGCACCTATTAAAAAGGAGAAGAAAGAAAAGATAATGCTGTGGCTGTGGGGACTGCGAGATGGAAGGAATGAGGGGATCTGAGAAGAATTCTGCACCAAGTCTCACCAAGAAAGGAGCAGAGTCAGAGAAGAGTGTTTGAAAGGCCTTGCTGTGCATGTTCCAGTCATCTGTGAGAGGTGTCTTACCCGCAGGTGCAGCACTGCAGCATCACACAGTGCATGACAATTTGCCCAAGCCCTGGTTCATTCTCTGGCTCTGTATTGCCTGTGGTGTTGTCAGTCAAATAGAAAAAAAAAAAAAAAAGTCAACAAACCTCTATCAACCAGAGTCTTACAGACAAAGTTACCTAGCAATTAAAATGCATTTTGAAAATCTTGAAGTGGTAAAATGCATAAATCTACAGGGAATGCAGGAGTCACTGGAAGGAATAGGGCACAGAAGAAGAACCCCCTCAGCTAAACATAATCAAAGGCTTTGATATTAAATGTACAGGTGCTATATTGCACCCACAGAGTTTCAAAACAGTGAATATAAAGTTTTCCCCTCCCTGGGTTTTAAAGCAGGAAAAATACTAGACCCCAAGCAAAACTGTGAAAATAGAGAATCCATTAAAGATATTCTCACAGCAGGCACAATAGGCCTTCTATTTAGTGGCTTACAGCAATGGGGTTTGCAAACCGTATAGTTATCAAGTAAATTATAGATGAAGGAACTTAAAATAGTAATTTCAGATCCGTATTTCATTGGCCTTGCTCTAATTTATTTCTCAAGAGAAGTTTACCTACAAAGTGTTTAGATACCAAGGATTCTGGCCTTGAAACTCCTCTCACACCTGCTTTGTGCTGGTGTCTTTTACATCCATGATTTCTTTTGAAATATAAATACTTCTACTTTTTCAGGTATAGCTTGACTTATTTGTATACCCAAATCCTCTGATTTCTAAAGAAGAGAGATATGGTACTATTGGTCATTCCACACGTACTGCATATAGTTTTTCCCCCATATACTTCTTGTCTTCATAAGCATTTCAGTACACACAAGGACATAAGTAAACACAGCATTTCAAGCGCAGATGCACTAACACTGTGTGCCTTGCAAACACTGTTGCTTTTCATTTGTGCACTGACTCACAATACATTCTACCAAAATTCACCAGTGCTCCCATTTGCAACTTCATATTTATTTTTGCTATAATTAAAACTCCAATGATTCCTAACCTTGCTGACTTCTCAAGAGTTAATCCCCAATTCACATCCACCCTATTGATTCACTTCCCTGTGCCGTACCTTACACTTGCTGGTATTTAATATTATGTTAGATGCAATTTTTCACAGTCACCCTTAATTTTTTTTGCTGGTTTTGCACAGTGAATGTGTTAGTGTCTTGTTCATACCTCTATTTTCTTTGCAGTTAGTTCACCGCTCTAGACTAGCATATTTTTCCCAGGTGTGCAGCCAGCTCCACTGTGAAACCTATTGCCAGTTGCATACTTACACAGCGCTGGCATAGGTCTCAGACTAGTCACTTGCCCTGAGACCTGGTGTTACAAGAGACAGGGGCCTGGGTCATAGCTGTCCTCAACTCCTTCCCTCCCACTTTCCCCAGCCTATTTTGACCATTTGTGGGCTCCACCATCTGATTTTCCTATTGGAAAAGGTAAAACTTTGTGAAGAAGCAGTGAGTGGACAAACACCTTAACGGAAGAAAAGCAGCTCTATAACCCTTGATATATGACTACCCTTAGTGGAAATCACAGGTCTAAAGAAGCACTTGCATACATGCTATCAATATGATTTCTGCAAGTTACTTCTCTGTCTTCTCTCTCCTTTCTCCTTTAAAGTGCAAATTTTACACAGTATACTCAATAGGCATGGCTTGGTAATTAAATACCAACTAAGACAGCACAAGTCACTGCAGCAATGGGTGCTCCCCTCTGCCAGCATCCTGGCACTGCAGAGCAGGCAACTGCTCAACCAGAGCATGGAGCAGACCAGCTGAGAATGCTCTGGAATGTGGATCCCCAAGACAGCTGTCCCCAAGACAGCTCTACTTTGGGTTCAGCTGCTTCACAGCACTGCCCAGCTGCAGCTTAAACAAGATGGATTCCACTTATGACCAAAGTAGCTGCATCAGGGACTAGTAAGTTGGCTGTGACAGTCTTACCTGAAGTAGAAAAACCTTTCATTGTTATATTAAGTTTTCAATTTCTTTCTTCTTACCACTGTTGCTTTTTATGTTGTCTGTGAAATGAGACAAACTTCCCAGAAATTTCTTTTTCAAAGAAATACAAATTTCTTTCACCTTAATCAGTATTTTTCTTGTGCATAGGTTATGGTTCGCATTAAAACTGTATCAAAATACCTTACGACATTCAAAGCACTGGGTGGTGAAAGGAAAATAAATTTACTTTAATCTAGCCTATATCACTCTTGGCAGACTCTGTGCCAGTTCATCTGACATTTTGGATTCTGTGACTGGTGTCTTTTGGAAAATCACTGACTGTGATTTTTGGACACCTGGCATTTCTGTCACTATTTCTTTGTAGGTAGCTATGCCTGCTCTACACTAAAACATCTTAGTTTGGTAAAAGGGCTTTTTCTCCGTTCTTGCACAAATACTGTTCCATTGAAAATGGAGTCCTAGGGCACTGGTTCTCTGCATGTCTTTGTAAATTGACTCTGCTTTTTGTTGTTGATGTTGATGTGTGCCCTCCCTCTTCCCTCTGTCTTCTTCATATTTCTATGGCTAGAAGACAAAACTGAGCTGGTTATTGAGACAGTATCATTTATTTGTGTTCTTTAGCAGGCTGCAGCAGAGCCAGAAGATAATGGGCACCTCATTTATTCAGGCTTTGAATGATCATATTTAATTCCCAGTGACAGCTGTCTTCACCACATTAGCATTGCAAATCAGCTCTGTTTTGTAATGGCCTTCTATTGAACATGATTCAATTATGTGTGGTCCATAGCGAGGCAGGATACGGTCTTAGTATCTATAGCAATATTTCTGCAAGCTGCTGCTCTTTACACTGCTCACATTTAAGCTGTGTGTTTACCACAATACTTTCCTTGAACTACACTGAACTCCCTTCACTTTGCAGCTAAATAAAGAAGGATGAATATAATTTGTAAAAACAGTTATCTGTTCACATATTACATACCCCATCTTCTTTACACATGCCTGGAATCAGGAAACACTTTGTTCAAATAATTGTTATTGTACTTAAAACATTTATGTTACAGAAGTCATTAAAGTGGATTTAAATTATTATAGAGCATTCAATAGTGCCAAGTACTAAAGCTCAGTGCAGGCTTGAAGAAATGTGATAACATACCAAACAAGTAAATTTTTCTCCATGTGTCCTAGTTTTCCATGAAAAGAGCAGCAAGGCTTAACATTTATAAAGCAAGCTAAAAATCACAAAATACAGTTTTAAAAGGTTTCAGAAATTCAATTTAATTTACTGTGAAATAGTTAAATCCTATGCACCCTATATTCTGGTCTTTCTGCACCTAGGGCTGCTATGTGCAGATGACATTTCAGACTAAGCTGCTGAAGGCCTGGATTACAGCACTGTAGTTTCATAGATTTATGTATTTGTTATAACATAAAAACCTTTCTAAATTCTGATTCCATGTGCAAGGCAAGTTCTCCTATTGTGTCAGGCAGCCTCAAAAAGAAAAGCTTCTTCTGCACAGACCTAGCAAATGCATGCTTCAGTTTGTGCAAAGCAAAGCACAAACCTTACTCTTTTCTCCGGGATTTCCACTCCTGTGATCTCTACAACATTTAGCTCTTGCAGAAATTTCATTATACACAATAAAAATGTCCCTAGCCTCAGCACTCTCTTAGCATCCTTCATCTTGGTGATGAAGAGCACCTATAGCAGAAACACATTATTTATTCCACAAACTAGAGTGCTGGGCCATAATTATAAAGTATTTGATTGAACAACAAGAGGAAAGGTTTTTTGAACATACACTTACCTTGAATTGTTTAAAGTTGGTCTCTAGATAAATACAACAGAGAAGTTACAGTGCCCCTTCTGTGGGATCTCCAGTTTGAGACTGGTCATGGACTGAAGCCAAAGACCACTGCTAGCTGCCTCAGGTGGGCTGGAAGGTCATAGACACCCATGCTAACAACATCACTCCCTCTGATGCCACTTTGTTGAATACACTGGATACTGCTGTGCATTTACAGGATTGTGAATTTAAAGGATTGCCTTAGTTTTTTTCTTTTTTAAAGCCTTCATTCACATCTTTCCTCTCCACTGTCTCTTATGACACTGTTGTTGATTTTGCAAAGATTTGAGACATACTGATTTCTTGATTATGTTCTTAACTTTGTTTATGAGATGCTACTACATGTCTGAAACTACAGAGCTTATGTGAAAATAATGACTGCTTCATCACTCAAATAAGGAATTCATTGTATTTTTTAAGGTAAGACCCATTTGTTGTTAATGGTTGTAGTTTTTACATGTATCAAATTGTACATTCACCTACCTGGGAAACAAACTGGAGTTTATGGAAGCAGTTTCATTTCTTCTTATCATGTCTACCACATGAAAAAAGTACATATATGCAAGCAAATGTCTGTGCATGCTATTTTCACACATGTTCTTTCATGAAGCTGGTCCATGGGACCAGATCTCAACGCAAGTCTACCAAGGATCAGTCACTTTAACAGGGTCTCAGGCATCAGTCCTCAGAGGATGAGGGATCTGGTGTCCATCAGTTCAAGTGCTAGATGAAAAATCTGGCTACGCACTTTAAAGGAAAGCTGTGCCAATATTTTTAAAGTCAATGTATAAAGTTGTATCCAAAGTAAAGTCTACTCTGCTCAAACATTGAGAAAAGGAAGATATCTCCATTTTTTCTAAGCTATTTGAACCTTTCTGCTGATTAAAAACAGTCTAGAATGTCAATGGAATAATATGGATAATGGAATAGAACAGTCTCTAGGATACATTATTACAGTCACATTCTCTGAAACCTTCATAGACAATCAGAGATTTGGTAAAAATATATTAAAAGGGAGCTGTTCAGGTTTTTTTCATATATATTTTTCTCTTTTTTTTTTGGTAATAGTATCTTGAAAGATTTAAACCAAAATTATTATTCTTAACAGAAAACAACATCAGGAATGAAACTTTGTTTAAGGATGAATAACGGAATGAGGAAAAAAAGCAAAAGGAAAGGAGGCACCACAAACTACAGGGAAGAAGAAAGTGAAAGGCTTTAGAAAACAAAGTGAAGGAGAAACAAGAACTTATCTGTGCCCTTCAGCTTCTTTCTCCCATTGAAAAAAACTGAAGAAAAATGTATTTTTGTAAAATATTAATTTCCAACATGCTTAGTAAACATTTTGTGTATGGCAGGCATTAAGAAAACCTATACATATCAGAATATGTCCCTTTTTCATCATGGTCCTTCACCCCAGAAACATTACATGTGAGTGAGAACGAAAAGCAAGTGTGATGTCTACACTGTGGTAGGGGGTGGTAGGGCTTTCGGTGGAGTAAAATGTCATGCTACAGCAGTCTGTCACATGGTCACATACATCATACTGCCTGACCCTGCTAGATGCCTCTCAAGTTCACACTTCTAGATCTTGACCTTCATATAATTTTTTTTCCTGTTTCTTTGCCTGGGGAAAAAAAGTTTATGTTACCACAGCAGGTCTCTCACCTAATTCTGCTCCCCCACCCCCACGCCTGCCCCCACCCCAAACACACACACAAACTAATTAACATTAACACAGATTTGAAAGGTACTAGAAGTTCTACAGATGCTTACACTCCTACAGTTTCCTGAAGACCAGTAGTCAGCGAAAGACAGGAATTCCTGCCTGCCCCATGGGAGGACAGATGGCCTCTGCAGCTGCCCACACAACTGGCACAAACAGGCTGGCAGGACGTCAGCGTATGTCACTCCAGGCACCCACAGTACTGCTTGCTTTTGACCAGTCAAGGGTGCTACAGAAGACATGGGGAGACGTGGAAACAGCACTGCAATAGTGGGCACAGGGGACTCTAATCCAAAGGAATCCAGGCTTCATTGATTTTATTACTCAGGAACAATAATTTATTCTGAAATAAGTAAGCTCTTGAAAACTGCACAAACAAAACTAGCATCACCTCCTGAGTAGGCATTGCTGTTATGTAAGACTGGTCATGTTTACAGTCAATTACCATAGAAAACCAGGGAATTTCTTTCTATATTGCTGTATGTAATGGATACTAATGACAAATTCCTCCACCTGTCATGTAATTTGCTGTAATTAATGTAATTTGTTCTGGTAATTGTAAGAAGGTCAGGACCAGAGTTCATGACATATGAATCACTTCCACATCCCATTTCAATATTTATCATCTGTACTATCCTTAGAAACCGTTAATATACACATAACTTCATTGAGAAACAATAAAGGTTTCTATAAAATGAAACAAACCTTTTACAGAAGTAAGGAAATGGAAAGTAAATCCCATAACACCTTCCCTTTCTTCACCCAGAGGCACATGTTCTGTAGCATTCACACACCATAGGCCACCACTTCAAAGTCTCCTAGAGGTGATAGCCTTCCAAAATCACTACTTATCGACTGTATAGCTGTAGCACTTTGAAGTTGTTTATGCTACTTGTTTCTGCCCCAGATGACCTTGTTGCAAGTATAGAGGAAATTAATGCAGGCAGATCAATGAGGAAAATAAAGAACCAGCATTGCTCAGCTTGATCTCAGGAGACTGTGCTCATGCTATCTCATGTATTAGTCATAGTTAAAAAGATTATTAAGCATGGATTGGAGGATAATGAAATAGTTTGGGACTGCTTATAGGGACATTCTCCTTTCCCAGCTTAGAGGGAGGTATAGGAACACTACAGGGAAAAAACCAACGTCTTCCTGGAACTTAGAATCATAGAACCATTATGGTTAGAAAGGACCACCAGGATCATCAAGTCCAACCTTCACCCTAACATCTCTCTAGCCACTAGACCATAGCCTCAAGTGCTACATCTAC
>JAVSBS010019018.1:0-31871 GCA_033124195.1 Coracias cyanogaster | reverse complement strand
CCAGTAAAGCAATGCGAGGACTGCAGGGTGAGCACTTGCAGGGCTGAGGGTGAATGTGGGCTTTGGAGGAAAACTTCTGCCCCAAAAAGAGGAAACTCTTTCTCCCACATAGTGACAGACTTGCCAGTAGAGGTGGGTCAGGCCACGAGCTCCTGCTCTTTTCCATATCCTCAGTAAAGAGCACAGAGCATGGACCCCTCGTCCAGCTCTTGCAGGCAGCAGCAGCAAGATGTGGGCTTGCTGTGGGGCAGAGCACTGCCCACCTCCCCAGCAAGGCTCTTGGCCCTGAGCTAGGGGCTCAGACTGGTTAGACTGGGTCTCTGTCAGGGTATGTGATTGCAGTCGGCGCCACAGAGCTGGTCACAAACCAGCTTTCTACCTCCGCAAGCAGTGGTTAAAAAAAAAAAAGTCTGTTGAAGGTTTCAAGCTCTGAGCTACCTCAGTGTCCTAAGGAGGATGGTGGAGAAGCAGCTATATCCCAACTCTGCTGGCAGAGCCAATAAGGGGTTTGCTGCGCTGTCCCAGTATTCCCCAGTCTCTTCTGGGTTGCATCCGCAGAGTTAATAAAATGGTGGCAAATAAAGTCGCGTTCCAGTGGAAAGGGCTCTTTAGGGCAGCAGTAAAATAGTGAGTAAGCAAGAACCCCTTGCTGCGGGGGCCAGTTTAATTGGTCTGGCTTGTTTTATGAGACAGGCTTTATGTTTAAACTCGCACGTGGCCCAGGAGCGACTCTGCAGCAGGGCATCATTCTCCTGCATGGGTCCTCGGGGAATGCAGCCCGGGTTAATTACACTGAACCGAGCAATCGCACCTCGCCAGGCAGCTGGCATAAGTCATGGCGTGAGCCGAGGGGTTTGGCGAGTGAGGGTGGGAGGTAGTGCAGAGCTGGGACTGCCCAGGGTAACCGTCCCTCACAACCAGGCCTGGCGAGGAGCACGATGCTGCCAGGAGACACCAGCTGGTGCCCAGCTTGCATCCTCTCATGTGCTTGGCTCTTCTCTGGGCATTGCCACAGCCCTGCCTGGAAATCTCATCCTCTCTGCGCCTCTGATTGCCCCTGTAAATGGAAGTGGTGTCACTGACTTTTATAGAGAGGTTCAAGATATAAAAACGTTGTGCGAATGGGAGCAGAGCGTGGTGGTTTTGTGGGCTGCTCCTGGTCAGTGTCTCCCCGCACGGTGCTCGGAGCCTGGCTTTTCTCACCGCACTGAGGCTGTGCAGGCGCGAGAGGAAAGCCTCTTGCTGTGGAGAAGGTAAGAGCAAGGCCAGGCTGCTCCTCATGTGGCACAGCCACCTCCAGGCCCAGGCAGAGTGACTATGTACCCACCCACAGCCTTCTTCAAAGCCCTTTAGGTAAGGAGTGGGTACTACTGGCTTAGGGCAGTAGTAACTCATTGTTAATTCAGGCTTTGGTGTTACTGGACCTAAGCAGGGCAGGAAGCTGCCTCCCACACCAGCTCCCCCTGTATCCCCTTAGCTCCACGTTGCTCTGGTAGTTCAGTAGCAGCACTTTCTCTTCAGGCTTGGAGAGGCTTTCCTGATTGCGTAAGGCTGGAGCTAAATGAAGGGGTGCAGCATCTCCCCAATGTCCCCTTGCTCTGGGCAGGGCACAAACAAGCCCTTCCGCCTTTGCTGCTGGGCTCACTGTGTTGGCTTCTCTGCAGAAAAGCACTGCTGAGGACATCCCGCTCCTCCATGCTGACCAGATGCTGCTCAGCCTCCACTGCGGTCGCAGAGCACTGAACAAGTTGCTTCTGTTGGTTGGTTTTTTGGGTTTTTTTTTGTTTGTTTGTTTCCATTGGTGAAAAGCACTGCTTTGGGGGGCTCCTTTTGCGCTGTGCTTCGAGCTTACAGGGTGCAGAGGAGGAGACCTTCGAGGAGGACCTGCGGGTGCCTGGTGGGCAGGCAGCCCTGCGCAGGACCCGGCAGAGGGTGCTGTGTCTCCACCGCCTCTCCCCGCTCCAGCTCCAGCTGTTTGGCACTTGCCCCTGTGCATGATGTTTGTAAGAGTTTGGGCATGTCCATTTGGTTCCCATCTCCAGTGCCACCCCCAACATCCAGGCCAGGTTCTTCTGTCACTGGGGACATTCTTAATTCACAGGAAATAGGAGAGAGTTTAATTGTTTTCTCCTCTCTCTCTTTTTTTTTTTTTTTTTTTTCCCATGCAGCTGAACAAAAGGTTCATCCTCAGTTTTCTCCATGCCCATGGGAAGCTGTTTACCAGGATTGGGTAAGTGTGCAGGATGTTTATTTTATTTTCCTACATTACAAGTCTTTTTGGAATTTAATATTGTTAGCAACTAAGCTGTGTTTGGAGCTGAGGGCACAGGGTGTGAATTCTTGCAGGCCTAGCCTCCTGGTTCTTATTCTCCTTACCCGCCCTCTGTTCCACACTGGTTATTGTTGGGGCTTTTTCTTCCCACACCTCAAGACCCAGTCCTGCCCGTGCACCGGGACCGTCTGGCAGAGGCTGAGCTCGGATGGCTGATACTCACACAGGAGGGATTAGAGGCTGTTTTCTCTCTCTCCCATCACCTAACCATGCTCATTCCCTTTTAATGTCTGGATTTAGCCCCTCTCTTCCATTCCTCCTACTCTTAGCCAGTGAAGAGGTGGCTCTGGGGGTTCTTGGCGGCCACTGCCTGCAAGGAGCACAAAGCCATCGAGGCAGAACCATGCGGTGGCCGAAAGCTGCTGTCCAGAGCATGTTGAGACAAGCGTTGCCCTTCAACTACTCGCTGCCATTTCAGTGAAAGCCTCATAGCTGGGAGCTGCCCCAGCTGTGGGAGCTGGTTTATGCAAAGTGCCCTTGGCAACATCTGTCAGAAACTGGTTTCAAGTAACTGAACAGCTACCCTTGAAGCAAACCAAGCCTGGTTCAGGTCTGGGCTGAGATCGCAGGCTGGGGGACATCAATGTGACGCAGAGAGCAGAGCTCAGCCTTGCAGCGATGGGCTTCCCACGGAGCTGTCCCTGCTCCAGGTCCGGACTGGATGTTGCTATCAGGTGATGAGGTGGCTGCTGTTGAGACCTTGTGTGGGTCCAGACAGTTTCTGGCAATGGTGGTCTCAGCCTGAGCCTACTAGCACCTCGTAAGCACATGTAGTCTCATGAGCTCAGTTGGCTCCTTCAGTGTCTTATGGAGCTGTTGGCTACATGTTACAGGGCTGAGAGACCTTTTCCAGACCACTTAGGTACAGGTAGTGTGGATGCAAAGTGCCAGCTTGTCCCTGCTGTTGTTTTTCTGACTCAGATGTACACTCCCTGCCTCTGGGCCTGTCCCCTTTCCCTCCTGGGGCAGGGAAGCACAGCAGTGCAGGACCCAGCACTGATCCTGCCATGCAGCCTGGCACCTCGGAGCTTGCTCCATGCAGCATGCTCTCTGGGGTGACCAGTCAGGAGTGGCACATGTTTGACTTTGGACCCTTCATGAATCAGTGGGAAGTAGGAGCTGTGCTGGCCAATTTGGCAACCTGAGTGTCTGAGGACAAGGGGAAGAGCAATCTGCTTGCTGCCGGTGCTGTTGATCTCTCCCCGAGTCACAAGGCACTGATTATCAGCTTGCGGGCAGCAGGCTGGCCTGCAGCAAGGAGGCAGAATTGGATGTCCTCCTGCCCGCAGGAAAAGAGGAGGAGAGCTGCAAGAACCCGTGAAAGGTTTGGTAACTGCAGCGTGTCCGTGCCGGCCGGAGGGCAGAGCATCCGGAGAG
This sequence comes from Coracias cyanogaster, assembly GCA_033124195.1. Taxonomy (NCBI): domain Eukaryota; kingdom Metazoa; phylum Chordata; class Aves; order Coraciiformes; family Coraciidae; genus Coracias; species Coracias cyanogaster. The sequence continues at coordinate 28,162 of JAVSBS010019018.1, read as the reverse complement.
CTGCTGGTCCTTGGCTCCGTGGGGCTGTGCTTGCGGCCGAGCTCTTGTTGAACACGTGCCAGGAGAGGGATTAATGGGGATGTTGTAGAGATTGCTTGCACGTTTGGCTCCTGAGACTTTTGTGAAATTAAGATGCAGCGTTTGAGGCAGTTGCTTCCCAGGACAGTCATTTAGAAAGCCCAAGTATGTTTAATGGTAGAATATCCCCTGAAGTGCTTACAAGAGAACTAGAAAGTAATACCATGACACAGGAAGAGAAAATCGTCCAGCCCTGCTAAACAGCTTCCGTGCTTAAAATAGGTAAAAGGTGAGGAACAGTCAAGTCCTCTTTGGGCAGGATCTTCAGTGATTTATCTGTAAAAAGTATGGAAAAGATGATGTTGCCCTAATTGGACTCTTTTGCTCCTCAAACCACAGGTAAGCAATTTATTAAAAGCTTCCGCCCTGCTCCTGACCTGCTGGTTTGGAGCTCAGTGGGGTTGCTTCATGCTGTTCCAGATGTGCTGCAGTATCAAAGCACAGCTCGTGGGGCTGAGGAAGCATTCACTCCTCCTTGTTGTTACTCCATGGTAATAATCTTCATCTCCTCACTAAAACCCCATTCTCCAAAGGGCTCCTCCATCCCAGCGTCCCATCTGCCCTAGGAGGATGTTGCTGGATATGCTGGATGTGGTCTGAGATTTCTCAAAATTAGGAAGTCTTTAGAAGCAATCAGTTTGCTCTAATTCCCTGGCTGCTCCCCAAATCCAGGGAAGTTGCCTCTTCCAGGAGGAGCGGTGATTTTGTACCGGTGGAGCTGCTCCGTTCTGCACAGCTACAAAGTACAAGGGGCCTGTTTGTTACAACCTGTGTTGGTGGGAAGGGAACGGAGACTTTGAACTGCTCCAACAAACAGTGCCCGGGGAGAGGGTGCCCCTGCTGCTGGGCAGAACTGGTTGTTGAAAGGCATCCGTAAAATACGGTTAAGAAGAAAGCCATTTCTGTCTTTAAAAATAGAGCCTGTTACTGCCCTGAAAGTCTGTTGGGGAAGCCCAGCAGAATTGCCCATGTGGGTTACCAGAAGTGGCTTGTAATCCAGCCTGTAGTGTGCTGATATCACTAGATCTGAATCTCTCTGGGGAAGATAGAGGAAATTGCTACGGAGGCCGCTGAGGTTGCCCGCCCCGGCTCCAGATGCTTCGCCCACTGCGGATCTTGGCTCCCTGGCTCCCGTGCGGGCACATTAGTGCAATGTCACTGGTAACCAGAGTGGACACTTGCTGCTAGACGGATACATGTTCTTGCTGGGTCTAGCTGAGGCTTTTTCCAGTGTAGGAGCAAGAAGCAGTAAAACAGCAAGCTCAGCAGAAGAGGCAATGGGACAAGAGGACCTTCTCCCCTCCTCCAATAGTTTCCAAGGGTTTTGGCAGCTTCTTGGTTATAAGGTAGTCTTTATGGGGTACCAGGTGAGGACTCCCTTTGGGAGGGCTGTTTCGGGCCCCCTTGTCTTGGTCATTTTTATGAACTAACTGTGGTGTTCTTTGCAAACAGCTCAGTTTTTGACCCCAGTTCAGGTTTTGACCTCACTTCAGCTGGGAGGTTGCTGAGGATCTAACAGCTCTGATAAGTAACCCCAGCTAATTCCTTAGTGATGCCAGATGAAGAGTAGGATAATTGCGTCAGATTTCCATGGGCGCTTGTGAGCGGTGTTGAAAGCACACCCCATCCCCGGCCGTGGCACTGCGGCCGCTGGCTGCTGCGTCCTGATGAGCGACAGCAGCTCTCTGTGCTGCAGGGACCAGCTCCAGCTTTGATGTTTCCAGCAGCTAGACAAGGCCAGTTGTTAGTCTGCAAGTCCCCGTCCTGTGGGGCTCTAAGTGATGAAGTTTAGGGGCTCAATCACAATGCTGGGGAGTGTGTAGCCTGAAGGGATGGGGCTTGGTGCCATGGGATCCAGTCCTGCAGTGAGGAGCCCAGGGACAGGCACTGTTCTGGAGGAAGCACGCTCTGGCCAATGTTCAATGCACTGGAATTGCCACATCCGCAATGTGGCACCAGTGTGTGCAGTTTGCTGCAGCCTGGGCTTCTCGGGAGTCCCATGGGCTGCTCCTGGTCCAAGTGAGCTGCTGGCCTCTTGGCACCCCTCCCAGACTGGTAGAAGTCAGTAGAAAAAAATGGTTGGTCAGAAATGACTCATAAAGGCCGTGTTTTCCTGCCAGAGGAATGCTGCCTGTCGGTCACAGAGCAATCCCTTGCTGCCCTCTCTAAGGAAGGCTTCAGCTGTCTCAGACATCTCCCTCTTCAGCTCGCACCTTCATTTTCCACAGCTTCTGGATGGGAGACAGCACCCCAGGGGGTCCTCCTTTCCCGGGAGACATGACACTGACTGTCCTGCACCTGGGGGCATAGCCTGCACTCTACAGACTCTTTCTCTTGTCTGCAGGATGGAGACATTCCCTGCAGTGGCCGAGGAGGTCCTGAGGGAGTTCCAGGTCCTGCTGCAGCACAGCCCTCCTCCCATCGGAAGCACCCGCATGCTCCAGCTTGTGGCAATCAACATGTTTGCAGTGTACAACTCCCAGCCCAAAGGTACCACGTGCTGCTTTGGGGGAACTGGGCTGGGGATCAGCTGCTCTTTGTCTGGCTGAGTTGCTCGTGTGGAGAAGGGTGGGGGGGACTCACCAGCTGAAAACAGATGGAAAAGTGAAGCAGTGGTTGGATGCCTGGGGGTGTTGACGTGGGTAAGGTCAGCAAAGGGACCTTGGCTGGGCCTTGCTGGAGCTGGCTGAGGTGTGTGAGGAGGCATCGCAACTCCCTGGAGCCTGAGTCATCAGCACAGAGGAAGGCACTGCTTTATGGCTCTGCCTTCCCATCCTTTAGCCTTGGCCCTGCTCAGTGCCTGTGCTGGCACTAGAAGGGCTGGGAGGATCTCAGAGGCTTTGGCTGTTGGGAGGGTGGTGTTGCCTGTGATTTCTTGTCTCTGCGGGTAGCTGGGTGATGCAATGCCCCTCTCTGAAAGGCCAGGCTGGAGGCTGCACCCCATATTGAGGTACCTGGAGAACAGAGCAGATCCAGTATTACTCCTTCTCCCCTCCTCATCTCCTCCATCCACCCAGGAGGCTGTACGTGGTCTCTATCATTGTCAAGTTTAATGTATTGGTCAGCAGAGATGCCACCAAACCAGAATCTCTGCCACAGAGTTTGAAATGGTGCTTCCAGGGAATGTTTTTCCCTGTGGCGTCCCAACATGCATGCAGCAGCAGGTACCTGGGTCTACCTGAGCCCCGTGGTTGGGTGGGAGGAAGTGACATTTCACGTGCCAATGGCTTGGGATTTAGATCCCAAAGGTGGAGGCCTCCAGGTGATGGATTTCAGTCAAAGCCACCATGTGGCCAAGCTGAGCCCCAAAGAACTACTGCTGGAAGATTTCTCCCTCATGAGCCAGCTGGCCACTTGTCAGACTGGTGGTTGTGGCTGAGGTCAGCTGATGGAGCAAACCAGTGTCGGCTGGAGGGCTGGGAAGGGGCTTCCGTGTGCGTGCCTGCTGCCCGGCCAGCCTTGCAGGCACCTTCCCGTCCCCGGGGAAGCCCTGGGGAGCTGTCAGTCCAGCAATCCAGGCAGCTTTGCCCTCCCGCCTGCGAGATGCCAACCACCAACGGTGTGTTTATCTTTTGAGCTGCAAAGTACTTTATGATTATGAGCAAACGCCTCTGCGTGGCCCGCCGGTAGGTATATTAATAGTGGTGTCTGTGCCGCAGATGGGAGCGGGTGGTAAAGAGAGGAAGAGATTAGTCTGGGCCGTGCGGCAAGCCCCCGTGGCAGAACTGGAAGCGATCCCGGCGCTCAGACCACTGCACGCTGCTCTTCCATCCGTAGCCGAGTTGTGAACGTGTATGAGTGACAGAAAGGGAGCACTTTTTATCTCATGTGAAAAATAAGAATTCTCGGAGTTTTCTGCCTCCTGCATCGGGAGCTGCCAGCTGCTCCCAGCTTTCGGATCTCTGGCGAGAGTGAACCCGTCCCTGCCGGGGACTGCGGAGCAGGTGGCAGGGTTCGTGAAACGCCTGCAGGTCGGATGGCACTGCGGCTGCCATCGGATGCCTGGCACCCTTTGGGGATTCCCCTGCAGGCTCCTTGCTCCGGTGACCCTAAAATATTGCTGAGAGTGTTGTTGGCAAAGCAAACCCTGTTGTCAGCGCAAATGCCCTGGTGGTCTCAGAGCGCTCGTGTGCTGAGTCTGGCACAGCCCAGGTTGGGCTCGGTGCCGATGCTGTGATATTGAGCTGGGTGCAGAAGGGAAAAAAAAACAAAACCAAAGGGCCTGGAGTTGAAAAGGCAAGCAAGAATGTTTGCTGAATTATTACCAAGTGCCCAGCACGAGCAAGGGTGTTGGCTTCTTCCCCGGTGTGTGGGTTGCTGTGGGCAGAGGACTGGCTGGAGCATAGGGCAGGAACGGCTGTCGGGAAGGTGCGCGTGTCCATTTCCCAGCTCATGAGTCACCTCCCTGGGTTGCAGTAGCATGGACAGCAGTGGGAGCTGGTGCGAAGGGGCCGATCCGCCCCTGCAAGCGTGTGGGAGGCTGGGAGGGCGCAGGGAGCAGTCCCACCCTGCCTGCATCTCCCAGTTGCCAGGAAGCAGTACTGGGGAGCTGGGTTCGCCGTAGTTTGAGCTTGGCTACATCAGCTCTGTAGAGCTGGATCTATGCAGTTGGACAAAATGACCTTCGGAGATCTCCTCCTACTGAAATCTTTCTGCAAATCTGGGATCAGAGCGTGTCTGTGTCCTTCCCATTGCACGGGCCTGGCTGACCTTCAGCTGTGAGCTCTCAGTAGCAGGAGGAGATCTGGGGGTTTGGGGCCGGGGAGGGAGGTCTGTCGGAGAGCCTCTCTTCCCTGCTGTCCGGGAGGAGTTCTCCCTGGGGATAGCTGCTCCCTCCCTCCCTCACCATGTATTTCCAGGTCTCTGGACCTCCAGCTACTCCTGAGAAACTTGTAAACTTGCTTGCTTGCCCCATGTCTGGTATATAATGAGTCCCTCATGCTGGGATCCAGTGGTGCTAGCGGTTGTGGGGCAGTGTCGCCAGCAAAATGGTCTTGACATGGGGAACTTTTACAAAATTTTATGCCTGTGAACACAAACTCTTAATCACAGATTCAGGTATTGAGATAAGGGAAAGCTGAACAATCAACTGTTGTAATAAACCCCTTTCCTCCCTCTTCCTCAGGCTTAGCCCAAATACATATCCTGCCCCATCTCAGTCTTGGCTTCTCCTGGTTTTGCTATAGATTATGCTCGATCTGCCCCAGTTCCCTCAGTGAGGCAACAGGACACACGGCAGTTTGGACACTGAAGCATAATGGTTTATATCTGCTGCTCTTTGCTGTTTACTCATTTTCTTTTGCTGTGGTGGTCCCTCAGGGGTTTCCCAGCCCTGGTGTGTGTCCCCACTTATAGCAGTTGTGATGTGTCCTCCTGCGCGTCCGTCTCCCAGTGGCTGCCGCTCTTTGATAAACCAATCTGTGCGAGGTCACCATGTCCTGTTCTGCCAGGATGACTTGTTGGGGCACACTGGGGTGTTTAAACTGGTTTCAGAACCAGCCAGCTCAGAGCTGCACGTGGCCTTTCGCAGCCTCCTCCCATGCAGGTTGCTGCTGCAGCCCCCAGTACCTGGACTCTCCTGGGTGTGCCCAAGGCAGGGCTGGGGTGGGTGCAGGCAGAGCCCTGCAGGTCCATGCCCGGTGCAGGCAGCTGAGCTGTGCTTGGCCCCAGGGGCAGCACCAGGCACGCCAGAGCTGGTCGTAGCTGCCTGTGCAGCCAGGCGGCACTGGGAAGACCCTGGGAGATGGATTGGATCTGTTGTTTTCTCTGACAGAGGAAGCCAAAGAATTCCCACATGAAGCGCTTCCCCCGCTGTTCAGCATCAAACGGCGTATTCCTCCTCTCCCTGTTGTCCAGGGAGCTGTATAGCCAGCAAGGGTCCCTCTGACCTCCTGCTGGGAGCATTCAAGGTGTGAAAAATGTTCTTGTAGACCTCAAACTCATGGGGCAAGAAGGACCCACCCAGGAGAGGGAGGCAGAGGGACATGAGCACTCTACATGGTAGAGATGTACAGTTGCTGGAGCTTTCTGTCATGGGATGTAGGTGACTACCAACATTTTGAGCCATCCTGGGCTCCAGCTGAGGCAGGACCTTTGTGGGGTGGCCCATTTAACAGTTTGGTAGCCATCTGCACAACTAGCTTACAGAGAAGCTTGGATCCCTTTATCCCAACCACAAACACTCAAAGAATTTTAATTTTTTTTTAATTCTGTAATTTGGGGAAATAAAACTCTGGTTTCTGAAAAGACTAATTGAAGCCGTGCTTGCGGCAGGGGCATCTCGGTGAGGGGAGAGAGAGAAACCCCCTCCCAGCCCATCTGTGCCCAATTTACTCCGATCTGGCCTCTCTGAGGCTTTTTTTTTTTTTCTTTCTCTCTCTCTTTAATAATTTGTTTTATAATTCCTGGAATCAAACCCATCTCAGACACACTGTTTTATTTTACTGTATTATTGGATTATACTTCCTATAAATCACTGGATGTTATTCATAGGCCACCACCAGAATAACTTCCCCTCTTCTCCCCCCCCGACCGCCCCGCATTCCAAACAAGCGCACACCAAAGAGGGGGTGCAGGAGCGTGGGGCACCCTAGAGACACTTCCCGGAAATCCCAGCAAATTTGCCTGGCTGCGGGTGTGAAGCATCAGGCTGCAGCACCTGGATGCCTTCTGGCACTCTCGGCCGGTCGCGTTGTGCCGTGTGGAGGTTGTTAGGAGGTCGGGCTTAGGTGGAAGTGGAGAGGGGAGGGGGCTGCCATATGTGCATCCTCAGCACATGTAGGGAATGAAGTTGCATCCCCTGGGGCCGAGCAGAGTCGGGGCACAGAGGCACTGGGAGGTTCTGGCCAAGTGCGTGGCTTTAGCTGGGGATTGGGAAAAAGTGGCTTGTGTTGCAAGCAGAGGAACGGCAGGGCAGGGTCTGCCCAGGATGACGGATGAGGAGGAAAACCTGCTGCTTGAGTGGCAGTTCCTGTGCCAGAGCATGTGTGGGACACAAGGAGGGTTCAAGAGGGCAGGCAGTGTGGCAGGGTCAGGCTGGGCTTTGGTTTGCAGCCCTACTGGGTTTGTCTCTTTGAGAGGAACATGGTCGGGTTTTCTGTTGGCTGAGACACCTTGGAGGCTCCTGCAGAAAAGGGTGATTCACATCCCACTCCCTGCAGCAAATTCAGAGCAGTGTCTGGCGCCTTTGCCACACCAGTGTCCTCAGAGGCATGTGGAGTAGGTCACTACTGCACAGGTCACCAGGTGTGAAGATACTCTGCCTGGCTCTTAGAGAACTGCTCTTACACAGTATCTGCTAACTACACCCTTTGTAAGGGTTTGCCAATGTGCAGGGTCCTGATTGTTCCTTGAAGACCTACACCAGCTTCTGAGACATTGATCTCACTCAAGTTGTCTTGATAGACACGACAAACTAAAAGAGGGGAGATTTAGACTAGAGATGAGGAAGAAATGGTTTATGCTGAGGGTGGTGAGAGCCTGGCCCACGTTGCCCATAGAGGTGGTCAATGCCACATCCCTCACAGCATTCCAGGTGAGGTTGGATGGGGCTCTGAGCAACCTGCTCTAGTTGCAGATGTCCCTGCTCCCTGCAGGGGGTTGGACTGGATGAACTTTAAAGGTCTTTTCCCACCCAAACCATTCCATGAGTCTGTGATCCGTGGCTTAGTACAAATCACCTGCAATGCCTAAACAGGTACAGGAGATCCCATTTTGTGTGTCTTCAGCACTCCAGCCTGCCTGGAGAGGACACGTTGAACCCCAAGGACCCCCTGAAATCAGCCTGTGCCGTTGTAACCAGCAGATTGTTCCGCTGCCCTCCTGCCCCTGTGCACGGCCCTGTGCTGGATGGAGTGTGTTTCGCTTTGCTGACCACAGCTGCTCTGGCTTGCAAGCTAAAGTGTGAACCCTTAAAATATCCCCAGAGACAATACAGAGGCTGGTGGCGTCTGCCCTCAGCTGAACCTCAACCCTGACCATCTTTACAGTTCTTGTCTGGTTTCTGACGCTTGGACCCAGGTTCGCTGAAAGAGCTACCTGCAGCATCAGAACAAGGCTCAGTGGAAGCATGTGTTGCTCTTCTGCTGCAGCCGCATCTCAATGGCTTCTCATGAAGCTCTAACCACATCTTGCATATTGGAGCAGGCAGAAGGTGCTGGGAGTTGAACGCAAAGGAGTCCAGTGCATTTGACTATGTTTAAAAATAAAGCAGTGCTGTGGACGGCTGCTTTGGTTTGGTGAAGTTTTAAAATTAGGTGCTAAACAAAGCTTAATAAACCTCAGGCTATAGATAGCAGAAGCAGCAACTTGATCTGCCCCTGTCTGGGGAGCAGAACTGAGTCCCCTTCTCCTAATTCCTCTCTTTGCACAGTAAATACACGCTTCACCTGAGTCTGGCTGGCACCTTCGAGCACACAGCTCTGTGGGCCATGACGGCTTCGGGCACAACAACGGGGAGGTGGATGGAGGTGTCCTTTGGCAGGGCCGTGTCCGGGGCAGGCTGAGAGGCTGCAGTCCTGTGCCCCGTTGGGAGCAGAGCCCGAGGTTCCTCCACCTGCCTGGGGTGCTCGGGTTTGTAACGTGAACACAGCCCACTCGGTGCAAGGAGCATGGAGTTGAGTGGTTTGGGAAATGACTTTCTCTGGGGCTCTGGTCGTTGCGTAGCAAGCATGGACTGAAGTGTCTGTGTGGAGATCAGCAGCGTGCACCTGGTATCACTGTGAGCTGTTTCCTGTGAGACGGGCAGTGCTGTCTGTAGCGAGGTGCTGTTAAGAGGTAGTGCTTCCCAGGACCTTACATTCTAAGGAACTGGACATTTAAGTTCATCCTTCCCCTCCCTTCACGTTGCCGTTCTTATTTGCTTTAGAAGTAAGTTGTCATCAGGAGAAGAAACCCTGAGGAGGGCTGGCTGGCCCTGGAGTCCATCCTTCCTCACACTGCCTGGCTTGCACAGAGGCTCTAGAGCGAGCAGTTGCCGAGGTATCGCTGCCTGGGCAAAGGACTTTTATATTTAACCTGCTGTGGAGTGATGTCCACTCCTTGTCATGTCCAGGCACAGCCCAGACCTTGGCTGCGTGAGCAGGATGAAGGGTTGAAGTGGTGGGGGGGTGATACCTGCATTGCTCATCTCAGGAGCTGCACGGCTTCCTGTGCTGAGCTGCTTGCTCCTGCTGAGCCTCCTGAGGGACACGGACGTGTCCGGAGGTGGCAGCTGATCCTCCAGAGTTTCTCCTGTGACCGGGTGGGAGTGTTGGAGGTTGGCACAGTTGCCGGACACCGTCGGCGCCTTTCCTTTCAGGGAAGGAAGCTGTCTCAGACTTGAGACACATCGGCAAAGTTCAGGTGAAACACTTTTGGCCCAGACGCATCTTCAGAGTCTTGCTCTTGGGCTCTTGAGGCTGGTGGCAGCAATGTTTAGACCAAAGTCTTCCTTTGCTTATTCCCCTCTGTTTCCTGTTTAAAAGGCAGATTGTCACATATTTGGGGATTTATTTACCGTAATTGGAGTTATTTTCCTGGCTGCTGGCTTCTGCCCTCTGATGCAAGACTCCTTAGCAAAACGTGTGTCCAGAAAGCCATGTGACTTTTTTTCCCCTTGCCACAAGTGCCAGCAGGAGATGCAATAATCAACACACTGCAGGGAATTTCCACTTGCAGTTCAGGTTTCTGAAATCTAGATGTTGGCTTCAGAGGCAAAAGATCGAGCAGGGCTTTGTGGCAGGGAAGGGAAAGGTTTCCAGCGAAACCAAGTGCTTGCTGGTGTGTCAGACTCTCCGGTTCTGCTCTCCAGCCAAAGCGTGGCAAAAGTCCCCATCGAGTAGTGTCAGATGAGCTTGCCCGGGGCTTCTGCCCGCTCCGCCTGTCACACAAGCACATCCTTATGTCTGTCCTTGAAGCTGTTCCACCAAACGCAGGATGATACCGAGATCTCATTTCAGGGCAACAAATAAGAGGGGAAATGATTTGTAATCACAAAGCTGGAGTCTGCTTTACAGCCAAGCTTCGGCAGCCTGAGCAGCAAGTCAGGACAGAGCCGGTGACAGGCGAGGTCAGGTTAGAGGGGCTTTCATGCCACCAAGGCATGGGCCAGCTCTGCGAGCGCTGAAACAAAACCACTATTTTTGACAAAGCAGCAGCGTTGCTGTATAAAATGAAAGACAGGAAACAGAGCACTGGCACACAGTGTCCATCCGTCCTGCTGCAAAAGGAGAAAGGAGGTGCCCGAGGCAGCTGTCCTGGGGCTATGCCTCACCCCTGCTTTGGTGGTGGAGGAGAAGGAGTGCCAGGGACCTGGAGTGGGGTTACACCAGGTGCAGCAGCTTTGGTGAACTTTCAGATGTTTGCAGCCTGACAGGAAATCCTCTTGCTTTTAAAGAGATGTTTCTGACTCTTTAATGTGCGTTGTGCCTTTGATTTCCTCTTACTTCTGAGCAGCACCGAGTCAATTACTGTATTTCTGTTTAATTCTCTGAGAGAACTTTGTATAATTAGGCTAATTATGGTGCTTTGTGAAGTTGTAAAACTCTTGATTGAGCTTGCGGCGCTGTTTTATAGCCTGCCAGGTGTAGGCAGGGAGGGCTGCCTGCCCCATGCCTGTGCCCTGTGCAGGTTCGGGTGCAGCCTGCCAGCTCGGTGAGGGTACCTTCCTTCCCAGGGGCTGCCCCACGGGCACTGTGGGCTTATCCCCTGCCAGCTCCATCCTGCCTCGTTCTGCTCATGGGCTGCAGTCCCTCAGTGAATCAGGTGCCCCAGTGCTGGGAGGGCTTTAGCTGGGAGCAAGCACCCTTGTTGGGATCTCCTCTTGCCTTAATGCTGAGATCAGGAACAGCAGCACAGCCAAGGCTGTATCTACTCTCAAGTGCATCTGCAGCTCTGAGGTGATCCCTCACAGGTTTACATGTGGAGACTTTTTATTTTCCTTGATCAGAGTCTGCCCGAGGCTGTGTGTGCTCCTGCAGCAGGTTCTTGGCAGCACGGCACTGGCTCTGCCTGTGCTATTTGATGGTCAGGAGGAAGGTGAGGGCTTGTTGAGCGTGACCTTCAGGAGTCACCTTGCCTAGTGTGATGCTCAGCCCAACTTACAGCCAGTATGGGCTGAGGCAGCGTGACCTTGGTCGGGTGGCAGCACTGAAAGTCCGTGTCCCTTCTCTAATCAAAGGGTCATTTTTAACGGTGATTGATGTGGCTCGTGATTGCTGTGGTTAATGTGACCATAGCCCTAGCTTGTAGGTGACACGGAGAGGGCATGTATGATTTGTCTGTTCCTGAGGTTCACACAGGTCTCTGGTGTGTGGTTTCAGGTCCCCCAGCCTGTGAGGTGGAATGAGAGGCAGGCAGAAGCATGTCACTACTGTGGGCTGGGAGGGAGATAGCCCATAGGAATGGCTTTGGTTTCCTTGTTCCTCCTTCTGCCATACCTCTTGGGAGTGTGTGGTTGTAGAATCATGGAATTATTTGGGTTGGAAAAGACCTTTAAAGGTCATCTAGTCCAACCTCCCTGCCTTGAGCAGGGACATGTTCAACTCAAGCAGGTTCGTCAGAGCCCTGGCCAACCTCACTTGGAATGGTTCCAGGGATGGGGCATCAGCCACCTCTCTGGGCAGCCTGGGACAGGGACTCCCCCCCATTCTTGTCTTCCTTCTCTCTAGTCTAAATCTCCCTCTTTTAGTTTAAAACCATCACCCCTTTTTCTGTCCCAACAGGTCGTGTTAAAAAAAATCTGTCCCCATCTTTCTGATAGATCCCCTTTCAGTACTGAAAGGCTGCAAGGTCCCCCGGGAGCCTTCTCTTCTCCAGGCTGAACAACCCCAAAAAGTCCCCTGACCCTGCCTCGGTGAACTCCCGGTGCTTCTCCGCCGGACCCAGGCGCAGAGCAGGGGAGTCTTGCGTAAGTGGGTAACGGCACAGAGACGGAGAAGGAGGCTCTGCTGCCAAAGGCGGGTTGGGAACAGCATCAACCCTTCCGAGCGGGGCCCGAGGAGCCAAGGTCTGACAAGACCTCATGCCTGGTGCTGGGAGCAGGGCTGTTCCCGCCCGGGGGGCCCCAGCCAGGCTCGGGGCCGTGGCGGGGAGCGGCGAAACGCCTGCCACATGGGCCCGTGTGTCTTTAAAGGCAGGCGGAGCGGAAGTGATGCTCCTGGGCCCATCTGCGCGGGGAGCGGGAGACGCGCCCCAGCTGGTGCGAGGCCCTGGCAGCCCCGGGAGCTGCGTCTGCTGGGGTTTACTGCTGTCTACGTTGAGACACGGCTCGGGGAGAGGGGGGTCGGTGGCACCGTGCCAGTCCCGGTTCGCCTGGCCTTCTCGTTCCTCTCTCCTCCTCCTCCTCCCCGCTCCCTCCGATGCTTTAAAGTCACATTTCCAGGCCAGACATAGAATTAATCTCTGGGCACTTCACATTGCTGGCAGCACAAAGCAGGATGTGGGATCTTTTTTTCTCTCTCTCTGCGTCTTGGCTGACTTTTTTACCTCTCGAAGAATTTGGAAGGGCCGTGAGATTCCCCCCGCCCCCCCTTGCCTCAGTGCCGTGCAGTTTTTCAGCACGCTGATCACCCTGCTGTGGCTTCACCCTAATAGATTTCATATGCTGACACAGTTGACATCAGTACCAAACTATTTTACATGTGATCTGGTGTATTTCCTGAGGAAATCTGCAAGATATTTATTAAGAACTAATAAAATAAACCTCTCCATGAGCTTTTAGGTAGTTTTCAATTTTTCATGTCTCTCTCGTTTCCTCTTATCAATGAGTTTCTATTTTTCTCCCTCCTCTCTGACCATTGCAAAAGGAAACAAAAATAAATGTTTTAAACCGTTCTTGAATGGACACTGGGAATATTTCTGTAGTGATGTATTAGCAAAGTTGTATTTTTAGTGCAGTATTGTCAAGACTAAAAATATCCTGCTGCAGTGCATCCTTTTTATAGGGCTTTGTGTGTGTGCGTGTGCGCGCGCGTGTGCCGAATGTTGTACGAGTTTGCACCAGCGTGTAAAGGTCTTTGTACTACTGCAGCGTTGCCTCCCCATTGCAGCTGGACTCCATTAGGCCTTGAAAATTAAAGTAATCCTGGTTAAGAACGGGGGAAAAAAAAAAGTAGGCATTAATCCATCTCACAGAGCTGCGTTTCCCCAGCCGAGCCTGGATACCTGCGTGGCAGCCCCGCTCTGAAGGGCTCCAGCAGCCTCAGCGTGCGTGGGCCGGCAGCGTGCCGTGGGCTGGAGGGTTTGCCGTGGCGTTCCTGCCACGGAGGGTGTTCCCTGCCGCTCGGCTCCACTTTCCCCAAAGCCACGTTAGGGATGAGCTGGGAGGACCCGGCTGCGGGTTCTAGTCACCCCATGGGTTCCTGCTCACTTTTCATGCCTGGGGAGCCCCTTGGGGCTGCGCTGTGCTGGCAGGCAGGAGCTGGGAGCAGGCTGGATGCTTCATATTTTGTAAGGAATTTTCTACTTTTCTCCTATTTGTCTCCTTCAATTAACTGTGAAATAGAGAGAACCAAAGGTGGGAGCTGGGCTGAGAAGCCCCCTCCCCTCCATCCCTCCAGGAGCCCCCGGAGCTGTGATGGGGAGGCGACTCCATCTCTCCGCTGCGTGTGATCGATGCAGCCAATTCCAAATATAATTTGCTCGCGGCCGCAGAGATAGCCGTCGGAGCACGGCGGCCGTCGCGCTGGCCCTCGGGAACAGCCTTGCGTCACAGGTAGCGGGTGCTGCGAGTGACGGGGGACCTGACGGCCGGCCCCGCAGCGCCATGCGCACAACACGCCGCGTTTTATGGACTGATGTCTCACACTCCATCCCCGTCCGCCCGCCCCTCCAGCGGCTTGTCTCCTCTGAGTCACTCGCTGCTGTACTCGCGGGTGCTTTTGCTTTGCTGTCTCTGCTGCCGTCTGGAGAGAGCCGCAGCCTTTCGGCTTCCTGTAGAGCAGTTCAGCGAAAGCAGTAATTAGGGCCCGTAAAAATTTATTTTATTAGTGAGAAGTGTTGGTGGGTAATTGGCCATAATTTGAACCCAGCCAGATTGGAGATTAATTTAAAAAAAATAAAAAATCACGGGAATCTTTTTACCAGAAACGCCAGGGCTGTTACTCGCAAACCCTTCCCGGGACGGGATGGTGGCTGCTGCAGCGAGCGCCTGTGCTGTACCCGTCCTTGAGGGTGTTTGACACTGGCATGGGAAGAAAGGAAACCTTGTTTTCCAAGAACTCTGCTCTTTCTCAGCTTGATAAGCATTTAAAAGAAAAGCTGCACAATTGGAATTGGCAGAGCATCCTCATTCTTTTGTCTGTCTGTTTATTTTTTTCCCCTCATCCCTCGACATGTGTGCTACAGCCCACGGTTACTGCACCCCGCAGAACCACAGGCCTGGAGCTCTGCAGGCGCTCGCCGAGCTCTGCCCACCCCCAGCCTGGCTCTTTGAAGCCTGGCAGAGCAGCAGAGATCCGGCTCCGTCCCCAGCCGGGCCCTGACCCTGGCAGCCTCCTGGTGTCCAGGGCACTGAAGTATTTAACAAAATGTACGTTTTTGGTCCCTTTCGGTTCCCCCTTCACTTGTAGGGCAACAAAGCCGGTGCTCTGCCTCAGCCGAGGTGGTAGTTTTGGAGCTGGGCTCTGATCGCGCTCTATGAACCCCATCACTTCGGTATTTATAGACTTTGTTAGAATAGTGTGAATGTGGTCAAGGTATCGGCGCGGGAGCAGTCTGATGGCCAGTGCCTGCATCCTGTCGCTCGTCAGGACGGCTGGTGTCAGCGATTGGAGAGGGAACCGCTCCACTCAGGGACGAGGGAAGAGCCAAGCCCCTGCGCACATGTCCCACTCCCTTACTGCTGGGTGACTCAGACCAGGGAGTTACTTCAGGTTACTAGTCTTGGTTGTTGCTTTGGTGCAGGGGACTGGGGGTGTTACTTCAGGTTAGTAGTGCTTGTTTTTTGCTTGGCAGCCCGGGCTGGACCTAGTGTAACTGTTTCCCAAAGAATATTTTTGGTTTTAAAACTGAAGGTCAGCAGTTCGCAAGTGCTGCGCTTGCAGCCAACTCTGTGGTTCGCCTTGTGCCACCGGGCCAGCAGCACTTGAAATCCTGATCAATTGATCTGCAACAATGTGAAACCACGACGGGTGATTGCCAGTTAAAACTCCCCGTCTCGCCCTATTTTCCCCACCCAAAGTGTCTTTCTGCCCGTATCCCCTTTCTTGCTGCCTGTCTCCCTCCCTCCCTCTCGGCTGTGTATTGGAGTTTTTGTCTATCTTTTTCCATCTCTCTGTCTCTTTTCATAACAGTTTTTAATAATGTTTTAGTTAGTTCCAGCCTTTTCCCTCAATGGATCCCATTGGAAAATGCATTTGAAAGGAAACAGTTATACACTTCCCTTCCTTTGAAACTCTGTTGGCACCTTTTCCAGTGCAGTAAACCATACAACATGGATTTTCAAAGTTTCCAAACACAGACATGCTGGCGTTAAATTTATGAAAAAATATTTTATTCGGCTGTATAGTAACTATGAGTCTCTGAGCTGCTGGTCACAGTGAAATCGAAGCTCGCTTTGGAACTGCAACAGGTTTTCAAATCTCTACAGGAAACGTAGCGGTGCTGGCTGTCCGGGAGCCCGCAGCTCCCTCGTGCCCTCCCGGCCAGAGCCGCAGCAGCAGACGAAGGGCTTGCTGGGGCACCCCGGGCTAAGCCCACCACCCTGGAGCGCAGCTTTCCCTGCGGACAGCCCTGCTGGGAACGGTGCAGCGGCAGTAGCTGCAGGGAGCGCCACGGCCATGCCAATCCTATCTCAAATCACAGGGGAAAAGAGGAATTTGGCATAAACCCGTTATGTCTCATGCTTGTTAATGAACGTGGAAGGTTAAGGCTTTTTAGTTCCCGAGTCCTGTGGCTGGGGGGCTCCATAGCCGGTGTGTGCGTGCTGCAGGCTGCACGGGGTCTGGGGACCTGAGGCTCCAGCTACATATGAGTTGTTGGAGCACTGAGATCATATTTTCTGTTATGGGGGCTTGGATGTTAAACTTCCTGGAATGGTTTCTCTCCGTGCTGCGAGTTTGTGCCTGTGGCCTCAACCCTTCCCAGAGGGAATTGCTCACTTGACACCTGAGAACCTCCCTTTGCGTGGCACTGCTCAGTGCAGATTTTTTCCGGATTTCTTCAGGAGACCATGGCCCTCATTCACCACGAGAGGTCGGGTGGGTGAATCTGGCCGTATCCTCGTGAGTACCGTTCTGAGAGGTTGTTTCCAAACAGAGCAAGCCTCGAAGCCTGTGCTCAGCAGCGCTTCCATGCGCTTGAGGTGCCATATAATGCAATAAGGCCACCGGTGATGGACGAGATGGTGACATGGCAGAGATCCTGGCCTCAGTTTTCCTGTTGTCCTTTTGCTTGTAAAATTCCTTTCCCTTCCCATGGGAGTTTTCCAGAAAAGCTGCTGATTAAGCGTTATCGTCATACTTGGTGCCTCACGGAGCATAGGAAGAGCTTCAAGGTTCAGGTTCCAAATAATCGGATAGCGTAAACTCACTGGCTTCTGTCTTAAAGCATATGGGGTTTGGATGTTTTACCTCATGGTCTCTCTAACGTGTATGGGTGAGGAGCTGAGCTTAAGGAAAATATCAAGTTTTCTGATTGCCCACCTTGAAATGCAGGAGGTGCAGTTCTCCTAAAAACACAGTCCTACCTTTGTTCCTATTCAAAGCAGAGTTGCCTGGTGTCTACAGATTTCATCCCCTGTGTCACTGTGGCCAGCCAGCAAGTGAGGGACGTGCAGATACTGAGCATGTGTTTTCAGAGTGGTTAAGGTGACTTCTGGATCCCCCTGGAAGTTCATGACCAAGCAAAGACAGAATCTCCAGCATAGTGCTGAGCCATCTTAATCCCCAAAACATTCCCATGTCCTGCAGCCCTCAGCCTTACTGGATCCGTGCACGTTTCAGCACATCAGGAGGGGGCTTACCAACTGTTAATTTTCTGTGTGAACTGAAAATGGTAACCTGAGGCAAGAAAGAGTGGTACGTCCTTAGGACTACCTTATACTGCATGTGATGGAGTTGGGGTTGCCTAGTCTGCTCTAAGTCTGATGGTCCTGACCTCTGAGCGCTCAAATTTGTGTTCATGTAACGTTTTTTGTGTATGTAATTCCCATTGTTTTTAGAAAAGTGAGCTTTTCTGTGGAATAGGACTGACCTCGTCTGGGATCCTTGGCTGGCGAGTAAATCTAGAGTCACAAGCCTTTGCTGTGACAGGAACACAGGATGTGGGGCTGTTCTCCTCCATGCGCACCAGGCACTGGGGGTGAGCAACTGCTGATGGTGCTGGCAAAGCAGCGTAGGGGCCTGGAGAACTGTCTGCTGTGCTGTCACCTACCTCATGCTGCTTTGGGGCTCTTTTTCTACCCTCTCCAACAGCATCCTGTCTTGTACCAGCACTAGTGTGGCCAGCAGGACCAGGGCAGTGATAGACCCACTGTACACAGCACTGGGGAGGCCACACCTCAAATACGGGGTTCATTTTTAGGCCCCTCACTCGAAGGAGGGCATTGAGGGGCTGGGGCGTGTCCGGAGAAGGGCAACAAAGCTGGGGAAGGGTCTAGAGCACGAGTCTTGTGACGAGCAGCTGAGGGACCTTGGCAGTGTTGAGCCAGGAGAAAAGGAGGCTCAGGGGAGACCTTCTTCCTCTCAACGACTCCCTGAAAGGAGGTTGGAGCCAGGTGGGGTCAGTCTCTTCTCCCAAAGCACAAGCAATAGAACAAGAGGAAATGGCCTGAAGTTGCCCCAGGGGAGGATTAGGTTGGATATTATGAAAAATTTCTTCCTGAAAAGGGTTATTGAGCGTGGAAACATGCTGCCCAAGGCAGTGGTGGAGTCCCCATCCCTGGAGGGGTTTCAAAGCCACGGAGATGTGGTGCTGAGGGACATGGTTTAGTGGTTACTTGTCAGTGCTGGGTTAATAGTTGGACTCAATGATCTGAAAGGTCTCTTCCAACCAAAATGATTCTATGATTCCACTGTCTTACCTGGCTTGGTTTCTTCTTCTCTCACTCCATCCAAGCAGACGAACCAGCTGCTGCTTTGGTTGGTGTGGCACGTGAGAGCTGTCTGATAATGAGCACTCACATTTCCATAGGTCCCCATCTTGGCAAAGCAGAGGTGGATGGAGGTGGCAGAAGGCACACTCAGACCCCACTGCCGGCCCCTGCCAAATTTCTGGCTCCTGCTCCAATGTGTGAAGGTGCTTGGGATTTTGCTGAAATGGTCAAAGGATTTTTAACTTGAGAAGAACAATATATTTTCCCTAACCTCATTCTGGCAAATGGCTGAACCTTTGTAGATGAAATTTTCCCAATAAATTTAGCTTGAGGAAAGCTTTTGGCATGAAGGATTGCAGCCTAAATGGTTAAAGTTTGGCAAAGTCGTTAGGAACTAAACCCAGGGTCTCATAATGGAAAGTGTTAGGTAAGCTTCACTGTAGGCACAGTGGCTGGGCTGTGCACCTCTCGGAGGGATGTCCTGCTCCTGGGGGTGCCACTGGCCTCAGCCAGGGAGGCTGGAGGGACCGGGCTGGAGCAGGAGGTGAGGAGGGAGATCAGACCTGCAGGCATCTGATGATGGATGAGGTTTACTGGAGCTAGGGATAGGGGCATGGATTTGCTTGATGTTTTGGCACTTGCTTTGCAAACTGTCACACTGGCGCTCTGGTCCCTCAGGAAGCTGTAAAAAGAAGAGCAGCAAACGAGCGAATGTGTTGAAACGGAAGCTCCGCACTTTGCTGTTCCTGCCCCATCAAAGGCGGCTCTCGCCGAGCGCGCCTGTCTGCAGGCGCTTTCTCTCGTTAACTTTGACTCCAAGCTCGAAGCGCTCACCAAGGTTCGCACCAGAGGAGGCATGTTCCAGGCTGTCTGTTTGCATTTGCTGCCAAAGACGTGCCCACCTCCAGCACGGGGAAGGGGGAGTTGGAAAAGGCTGCCTTTTATTTGTTGCGATTGTCCTGGTACAACTTCACTGGGGGCTGGAGTAAATCTCTTGGGAAGCCCTGTTCACACCTCCTCCCCCGTTGTAAATAACATCTGACACAATTATGGTTGGGCGCATGCAGCTCCTGGGTGGGATGCTAGTAGCAGCTTGCCATGCCTGCTGCCTAGCACCGAGCCGGGCTCCGTGAGTGCCTTCCCTCCAGCACACGTGCTGAGGAGCCTGCAGCCTGCTTTCCTCACTGGACCTTTCTGGGTGAGGTTCAGGGCCCTCGTTCTGCAGCTGGCTCCTTCAAGGAGGGGTGAAAGTTCTGTGCAGACAGAGGATACACCATCAGGGGTTTTCTTGTATTGGGCTGCACCATCCTACCTTACTGCAGTGCCCCTAACACCTTTTTTACGTTTCCATCATCCACATTTTTTCTTTCAGTACAGCATTCCCTGTTCTGTCCGGATGCCCTCTGCATGAACCTGCTCGCCTTTAGACCCCTGCAGCCACTTCAGTCCCATCCAGCTCACGCATCCTATAGCAATATTCCCTCTGCAGCAAGAGACAGCTGGTGCCAGGCTGATCTGGAGCTATATACATGCTCATGAGCTGCCTTGCCAGCCTGGAGGGACAGACTTTCTTCCAAGCTAGCCAGGAGTTAGGTACGTTTGGGTTTGCCAGCCTTTTCACTGCCAGACAGGTCAGATTCGTGTAGCTGTCAGTTGTTGGCAGCAGAACCAGCAGCTCTGGAGATCGTGCAGAGCCTTGAGGCTAATGAAGGCTTTCCTGTGCCCATGTCGTGAGTCCTACCATCAGCTCACCTGCCTGGAGCAGCTTTGGTGCAGGCAGAGCTGAGAAATCATCATTTTTCTGGCAGTTCTCCAGGTTTTGCCAGTGTGGGTGAGGCTGTAGGTGCCTTTGCCCTGGCTGTGACTGTCTTGGTGTGAATGTGAAAACTGGGACATGCGTGCTTCCCTGGGCAGGAGAAGTGTTTCTGATGCTGCGTGGGGTGTTTCGTGTCCAAACCTGACTCCTGCAGCCTCGCTGGGGTCAGGGGTGCAGGGCAGGATCTTGGCCTTGCCAGCTGGGTCAGACACCCTGAGCGCAGGGGGAGAGCTCCGAAGTGCTGCTCAGTGCAAGTGGAAATGGCTTCAATCTGTGTTTTGACTGATGGGTCTTTTCAGGAAATTTCTGAGAATAACATTTCTAAAAATGGCTGCTTCTTTCCACTGATATTTCCTGGAAAAGGCTGTAGTTAATTTTAAACAACTATCCTTTTCCCTTTTCAAGTGGAAATGGCTCTGTGCTTGTCCTCAAGGCTAATTTCGTTCTTTCTGTCCTAGCCCGGGTTGCGTGGCGGGGAGGGACAGGGTGCCACTGCCCTGGCCTTCTCTCACGGGACCTGTTGGTCTTATGGAGCTGCAGAAATTGGGGTGTTGGGGGCACTCTGTGCACATTTCCCTGTGGAAATGAATAACCGTTTCTCCCTGAGTCACTTCACAATAATGTTCTTTGTCGGTGACTCCTGGCTGGCCCCGAGTACGCAAGAAAGCCATCACTGAAGTCATTCCCTTGCCCAGCCTAAAGCTCTGTTTGTCGGGGTCAGGAAGGATATATGGAGCTGGTTATCGCACCCCAGGTGCAAGGATCCAGCCCTGCACATGGATCCTGAGCTTGGCGACGGTCAGAGCCAGAGGCAAGCTCCTGGTTTAGCTGGAGGGAACTGGCGGCACCGAGCTGTCCTGGGCAGGCAGCCTCTTGGTGTCGGGCAGAGCACGGCTTCCCCTGTGGCTCTTGGGCAGACTTGCTGCTTCGGGTGGGAATATGTCATTAATTTTTATACCTTCCCCTGTAAACCATCGACCCTTTTTATGATGTCATGAGGGATTCCTTAATTTTGCAGCTGCTTCCTGGTTACGTCAGAGAAGAGCCTCCCGTCCTAGAGCCCAGTGCTGCAGTCCAGAACGGCTGGAAACAAATGAAGTGTTGAATATCTAATGGCTTCCACAGGGAGAGCTGCTCCATCCTCCCCAGGCCCCCCGGCATTCCTCACCTCCTAGGCCTCCCTCCCTTGGACAAGATGGGGTTTCAGCATGGAGCAGAGGGAGCTGCAGGTTCCTGGGCAGCCCCGGCTGCTTTGGGAACAGGCGCAGCGAGTTCCCCAGTGCTGCTGCATGTCGGGGCACTGCAGCTGGGACCCCCCTGATGGGGTCTTCCTGCCTGTCCGTGGGGAGAGGTCAGTGCAGGGAGGTGGATTGCAGGCATCCAGGTTATTACTGCAATCGGAAGGTCGCTCTGGGAGGAATTCAGCGCGGTGTGCTGCAGGTGGTGGAGTTCAGCTCAGCCTCAGGGCTATGCGGGGAGGGCTGGGGCTGCCGCAGTGTCTGATGCCTGTAAATTCAGAGTCGGGGAGCATCTTTCCAGGAAAGCTGCCCATCATTCCCAGGCCTTTCCAGGGTATTAGCCAGGGCTGAGTGAGTGCTTCCAGGTTCCCAGGCTTTTTCGGGGGCAGATGAGTGTGTGACTCGCCAGTTCCCAGTGGAGAGCTGGGAGTGCCCGTGACTCACCAGTCTTCTGTGAGCTGGTGTCGGGGAAATGCCCAGAAGCTGTGAGCATCCCCCTCGCTTTGCTGCTTTGTATTCCCATCAGTTGTGTGCGGTCTCCACCGTGGGCCAGCAGCGTGGTTCTCTTTACCCGCTTCCCGCAGCCAGCCGCATCCTGGTGGGCTGCCCCGTAGCCCTGCCAATGCTTCATCTGGCAGAGGGTGACTCACTGGGAAAATGCTCTTGTGTCTAGAGCGGTAGGAAAGCAAACGAGTTGCCTTCAGGTGGTGTCAGCTTGGAGGTGACCAGCCTCTGTCTTCTTCCCCGCAGGGCAGTAGCCGGCTGGTGAATCAGTTGTCTGTGCCGCCGAGCTGCTGACACATCAGCCGGGTGCCTTAGGCATGGCTCACCCCTCACCGAGCTCCTCCACCTCCTGCGTCCCCTGGCCAGTCCATTATGTCATCCTTGGGATTGGGTCCGTTCGTTTGATTGCCTTCGTGTATGGTCCTTTACCATGTCACCGGGGAAGGTGGGTTCGGCTCTCGCTCCCAGGGAGCAAAGCACGTCCCTGCTGCTCTCTCTGCCTGCGCTGGGGCCACCTGCTGCGGACACCGCTCAGGCTCCCCGGCCCCGAGCCACAGCCCAGGTTAGGATGGGGAGGCCAGCATGGAAACTGTCTCGCTGGAGTCCTCCCGACCCTTGGCTAGAGCAGTTGGGATGCCTGGATCAAAGGAATCCAGTCGCCTTCGAGACTCTAACGCTTGTTGGCTGGTCTTGGTTTAACTGCAAAAGATTCAGCACCCCTTGTGTTGTGTTAGCCGGGATGGGTGTAGGAGCATGTCTGCTGCTTGCTTGCGAGCTCGGGGGTTGCTGTGGCTCGCTTCCACCACTGCCCAGAGCACGCCTGCAGCAGAGCAGCTGGGAGCCCTCACTTCCAGCCCCCCTGCCCTGTCCCTGCGAGCGTCCCCTTGGCCAAGGCCACGTGGCCTGCGCTTGCTCTGCCCTGATTGTCTCTCGCAGGATTTCCTTCGGCACATGGCACTCGAGCGGCCGCGAGAAGCTTCCTCCAGCAGATCCCTCTCCTCAGAGGCGGCTGTCCCTCGCATTGCCTGCTCTCTTCCCATTCCCATTTCCTGCGGCTGGTTGCGCTGCCCTAATAGAGGTTTGGCATTGCTGTTTTGCACACCCTAGTGGGAGAGGGGATGTGTTTATCACTTTTCCTGGAGATTATCTGTTTAAGCACTCTCTGACAGTTACAATAACAAGGGCAGCGCGTTGTGTTTCCCAGCAAAAGGACACTCGCTGCTGAAAGATGTATAGCACTAATTAGAAATACATAACATCCGGCCACATGGCAGCCTTCTCCCGGCCGCTCCATTTCCTGAGCTCAGACGACTTTGACGACAGTTGGTTTATGTTTTCCATGAATATAATGTTCTCAGAGAAACACAAATTTCTCCCCATTACAAAAGTCCCCTTTCTCTCTGTCTGTCTCTCCTTCCCCTCCCCACACACCCTTTCCCTTGCGAAGCAGGTAGATTTATGACTGCAGAAAGCCTAGGTCGGATCTTGCTGCTGGCTGGGTCGCAGCAAAGCTGGTAGTCCCTGTGTGGCAGCAGCTGGGAGCCCAGGTAGATGCTCGCCGAGGACACTGCGGCAGCCGTGCTGGCCAGCCCACCCTGCTCCCCAGGCTCTCTGCAAAGGAAGCTGCCTCCTGGTAGAAAAACAACACTTTCCGTGCAGACCAGTACCCAGCTGGAGAGAAAAACCCTTTTTCCGACATGCAAAGAAACAGGACTCTTCTGCAGCTCAGAGGGTTTTCGTGATCTTCGGAAAAGCTGCCCATCCCTGGTTCCTGGTTGCTTTTCTCTGCAGTCACAGTCTGGTGCTCATCAGCCCCCATTTTTTCCATCCCATCCCTCTCCCTCCCCTCGCTTTTGAGCTCTGTTTCAGAGCAGATAACCTGGGCACCAGTTGGAGGAGTCTGGGTCCGGTCTCCAGCTCTCAGCAAGCAGCAGTGACTAGTACAAGGACGTTTTTTCAGCGGTCCCCGTATGCTGGATGGGAGCAGGGTGGTTGCTCTCCTGAGTGTAACGCAGGGTAGGTGTAAGGGCGGTTAGATGTGGGGGAGGTAGGAAGATGGAGCATGCTCAGGGAGCTGAAATCTTAGAAGGTTTGAGCTGCTGAAATGAATTCTTATTGAATATGGAAAAACTGCTGTATTTCAGATGTTTATAGCCTGGCCAGGCAGGGACAGATTTCTAGTAGGACAGGAAAACTCTCTGTTAAAAAGGTTATTCTGCAGCAAAATCTCAGCTCCCCTTTCCAGGATTTGCAGTTGCTAGATTAGCTCAAGGAAAAGGTTGTCAGTGTTTTTTCTAACAGGGGTAAGCCACTATCTTGTTTCCTCGCCTCATTCTCACAAGTAGCCGGACTGTTTCAGCTAAAGATTTCCGGAAGAATTCGGGCTGAGACAAGCACCCAGTATGGAAACTGCAGCTCCGATAGTTATAGTCTGAGCCAACTGGAAAAATGGCTCTTATGAGGGGCTGGTGTTGGGCAGGCTTAATAACAGGGTGGTCAAAACCCTGCCTGCAAAGTGACTGTCAGAGCTGGTGTCCCACTGGCCGGTCCAGCATCTGGAGCCCTCACCCCCGCAGGGGGTTTGCAGAGTGCTGCAGGGCTCTCGCTTATTTTTTGGGTGCAGAAAGGTACATGTTGGAGGCAAATTCAGCCTATGAAGTGTGGAGTAGTGCAAATTACCCAGGCTGGTGGTTCAGACTGCAAAGTGTTTGATGACATTCATGCTTTAAAATACTCCTGCTCCTTTCTAGCCTTGTGCAGTATCGCACGTACCTTGGAGTTTTTCTGGTGTAGCTGATGTGGGGCACAAACGACCGAGAGACAGATCCAGCTTGAGAAAGCTCCCAGAGGGTGGGTTTTCAGGCCAGCTCAGCTCCCTGCTGTGCCTGCAGCGTGGCTCCACGAGCGTGTGTCTGCACAGCGGGTGCTGGTGCAGCGTGCGACGAGGGTACAAGATTACTCGCAGCCACTCTTGGCTGCAGACGCTGCGAATCCTGCAGCCCTGGCCTCAGGCTGTGGTTTTACAAGCAGTTACTTAGGCAGTAGTGCCAATTTTACCACACCCCCCCCCCCCCCAGCAGTACCTTTGATGGCGATGGCACAGCTGAAAGGTGACATTTCTAACCCCCACGAGCCGCGTGATTTGGTTTGCAGGGTGGCTGCGCAGGCGAGAGCTGAGAGGTGACGTGGTGACAGGAGCTGTTTAACTGATGCCAGCATTAGCAGGGACGTTTAAGGGGAGAAGGTGGAGGGGGAACGTGTTGCGGCTGTTGGTGCACAACTTTGTCTTGAGCTGGGTGGTTTCCTGCAGAACGTCACTGCTGTGGCTGCTGGTGGCATAGAGGAGCCACTTCTCTGACCACTTCAGGGCCTGTGACCTCGTGGCAGCTTCTTTAGCGTGTGATTTCTGTCTGTAAGCTGCCGGACCGCCCCCGCATGGTGCCCCGGCTGCGCAGCCTGGCTGGGGGCGAGTACAGGAGAGTTATTTGCTTACAGCCCGATTTGAGGTTGCGGGGCAGGAAGTGGGATGCACATTTGTGGCAGCTTTAGCTGATGGGATGCCATCGAAGCCACCTGAAAATGTCCCTGGCACCAAGCTTTTGACTTTGACCAACCTCTGATTTTGTAGTTCTGCTGCTCCTGTACCCGCTGTGGATCTGGGGAAACAGATCTGAGAATTACAGGGTTTACCCTGACCTGGGCAGTCAGGATTTCTCTGCCTGCTCTTCTTGGTCTGTGGCAGCTCGTGTCCTTAGGTTGTATTAGTGCTGTCCAACTGCTGGGACAGGAATCACTGAAGTGTCAGTCCAGCCTCCAACATCTCTTTTGTTACCTTAACGCATCGTGCATTACCAGCAGCACAGACCATTGCTTAGCTCACCGTTAACAATGGTCTCCAGAGCAGGTTTGTTACTACAACCCCCCTTTCAGCTTATCTTCTGCAGAGTGTTTTCTCTTAGCACCAGGGTAGGCTCAGAGCCTTTGTTGCTGTGTGGGACAGACCTTGCTGTGGGTGTGCAGAGCTAATGTCCTTACTGCCCATCACTCCAAACACTCCACAAGTTTCCATCTAAACACCGTTGTTTCAGGAGTGCTCTGCCCTTTGATGGTACCCTCACCTCGACTGTCCTCTGTGGGGTCTGCCACCCCACAGCCTCCACATCACGCAGTCGTGACCACTGACTCACAGCTCGGTGAAAGCCAAGGCTCTCTGCCTCCCAAGGAAACTGGTGAAAAGGCACAAAGAGGAAGTTTCTCCTGATTATGGTGCTTTCCTCTTTTGTCCTGTAACAAGGCTGTTCAGAGCCTTCGCTGGCAGGGCTGGGAGCTGGAGTGGTGGTGTGTGTTCAGGGGTCTTGAACAGGCACCCACCTGGACACTTGTCCTTCCCTGCAAGGTTGCTGGGCTGGAGGAGCCTCCTTGAAATGAGGTCAACAAGCTTGGCCAGGGAATGAACTTTCAGGACTGAGGAAGTTTTGTCTAATTTAATGATGAGATGACAACACTCACTGGTAGCAGAGCTGGAACCATGGGGAAACAACCCTTAAGCTTTGGTGTCTTTTTCCTTGTAGCTGCACAGTGAGCAGCTTTGCGGGCTGTGCCAGGGCTGAGCGTTGTTACAGTATGTTTATGGAAATTGGGTATGAGCCGGTGGGCACATGATTCATTTCCATAGCCATATGAGATCATACAGTCATAGAATCGTTTTGGTTGGAAGAGACCTTTCAGATCATCAGGTCCAACCGTTAACCCAGCACTGCCAGGTGACCACTAAGGCATGTCCCTCAGCACCACATCTCCATGGCTTTGAAACCGCTCCAGGGATGGGGACTCCACCACTGCCCTGGGCAGCCTGGGCCAGGGGTTGACAAGATGTTTGATGGAACTTAGTGCTCAGCTTGAGTGAGCAGGTTGCAGATGGCTGTACCTGCAACAGCTCACATGCAAGAATCATTTTTACTCCCTTTTGGTTGTTTAATGTTGTATGGGGAACTTGTGGCCTGCAGCAAGAGCTGCTGGTGGCAGTGGGAAGGGCTGAGAACCTGGTACCAAATCTGGCTATGGCCACCACAGAGCATTGCTCCAGTGCTTGTAGCCGGTCTCTGAAATACATTCTGACTGTGCATGGCTTGTCACCCTCAGCATCACAAAAGCCTTTAAGCTTTGCCTTTTTTGGAGGGGCAGGACTTCGCTTTTCTACCAGCCCAGTTTAGGTGTGACCGTGAGTCAAGCTTGAGCGCAGTGCCCAGAGTCCCGTGGGTGCTGCCCACACCAAGTGCAGGGGTGCTTAACTGAAATGCCCAGAGCTTTTCACCTGCCCCAGGGGCTCGCCAGGCTCAGGTACAGCAGTGTGACAGCCAGGGACTTGTCATGTGCCCATTTAAGACAAGGAGTGAAGGGAGTCCAGCATCTCGCCCAAGTGCAGGAGGAGGAGCGCAGGGAAGACAACTGCAATTTCTTAAACTGGACTGTGGCCAGAGCTCGAGGACTAACACTCTTAATTGTGGGAAAGGCTTCATGAAAGAGATTTACTGTCCCAGAGTGGTCACATCTTTAGTTTTATGTTTCCTCCAAAAGTTGACAGCCCTTGCAGTACGTCACTTCCTACCATTGCTGCGCGGCACTGCCTCGGCCCTGGCTCCGGGAGCAGAGCACCCTCGTTCGGCTGCCAGGCACCTCGGCTGCCACCCTGGGTCACCCTCAGTGCTCTCCCTGCTGAGTGCTGAACTCCCTGGCAGCTGTCAGAGCTGGCCAAGTCAAGACTACAGATCTTCCTCCCATTTTTTCCTCTATTTTCTAGGTGCATTTTAGTCTTTTTCTGGTTGTTTTTAACCTCCCACTCCCTGGCTCTGAAAGAATTTGCACTTAAAAACCCAATGTTTGTTCTCTGCACCTCAGGCACTTTGCTAACCCCAGCTGATACAGGGTCTCAACCTCTTACTTTAATCCTCTTGCCCTTTGCTCAAAATCCCTGGTCCGCCACATCAGGGGAGTTCAGCTTCCAACACCTTCTCCTTGCTCACATCTGCAGCAGAGGTGCTTGGGAGCCGGGGCTCTGCGAGGGCTCTGCCCTCTCATCCCGACCCCGGTTTGGGGTCAGTACCTACATGTTGGCGTTCACTGTGCAGATCCTTTGCCTGTCTTGCAGCAGCTCTTCTCCCAGTGGCTGCCTGTTTGCAGGGTGAGGGCTGGAAGCGCTGGTCCTGCAGCAGGTAACACGACGTGCAGGGTGCTGTGGCAGAGCAGCCTGCACAGAGCCAGGGGCTGGGAGGAGACCCAGAACGGTGTGGGAGCATCCCAGTTCCCTCTGCGCAAGCCCCCGGTCAGCTGCTCTCAAGGGAGGCTGTGAGTTGGGGGCAGAGGGGGTTCGGAGGGCAGAGGCTGCCCCTAAGGCTTAAAACCCCGCTGCCTGAGCGAGCGCGGGCAGCCTGGCACGGCCCACTGTGCTCTCGGCCTCGCTGCACGTCACCCGCGCCCAGCTCCAGGCAGTTCCCTCGAGCCAGCTCCCCGCTG